>CAEMYA010002085.1:7695-17839 GCA_903131615.1 Diplodus sargus
TATACAATTGGGCCTGTCATGGGAGATTCATAAATGAATGGGTTCACTGCTATTTAAAGGGAACAGAGAACCCATTTGAATCATGGGCTTGTGTCCCATTTAGATTACTAGGGGAACTCACAAGTAAAAAAAACTGCCCTTCCCGGGGTAAGGAACAATCCAATCCTTCAAAGCTCTATTAAGATCTGGCATGACATGCACAGGCTTGTAGGCAGAAAGGGTGCCTTTCCTATGTGACTCCACTTATGGGTAACAGGGACTTCCTACCTGGTGTTGATAATGTTGTATTCTGCTCATGGCGGGAGAAGGGAGTGAGAGTGTTTGGAGATTTGTTTGATGATAATAATGTTCTCATGTCCTTTTCACAAGTACAAAACAGATTTGGACTTCCACAAAAAGACTTTTTTGCCTATCTCCAAGTCTGTCACTTAATTACTACAAATTTCAAGTCAACTCAAACTGAAACACTGAAGGGACCAATTGAGAAGTTCATAATTCATTTCACATTGAATAAAGGTCTTATCGCATACTTTTATAATAGTCTTCAGAGTTGTAACCAACACAGTGTTGATGGGCTTATGAAGCGATGTAGTATATGTAGTATATTCGGACTACTCACTCCCTGTTTCTCAGCAATAAATTTAAAGAAATACAATATAGAATACTTCATAGACAGCACAGGACACCTTATGTTATGAACAAAATTGACCCTAATAGATCACCACTGTGCCTTAAATGTAAGCTAACAAGTGGGACATATATACACTGCTTCTGGAGCTGTCCGAAAATATCAAAGCTCTGGTCATGTGTATCTAAGGAAATGACAGCAATATTTAAAAAAACACATATGTAAAGATCCAGGTCAGTTCTTTTGGGGCTGCCACCTTTGAATAGAGTTATGGATGTCAAAAGATCAAAATTACTCAATAAACTCTTACTTTTGGCCAGAAAATGTATATGATTTAATTGGAGTAGTGAGAAACCTCCCTCTGTAACTCAGTGGTACAAAGAAATTTTTTGAGTTTTTCTGCAGAAGTCACTTCGCCATACGTCACCTTTTCTGTACCTCCTAAGCTTCCGTAACGCTGACTGACCCACACATTGCCGCCTTGCATTGTGGAGGGTAAGTCGTGTGGAAAATGCTGCTGCACTATCTTATTGTTTTCTTCAGCAATTGAATGATTTACATCGTAACATTAATGCAAAATGGTTAACGCTATCACTGCTACGTTATCCAGCTGTTGTGTGCTATTTTGACCATTAACTTAAGTTTTGTAGATGTTTTCGTCTAACTTTCTTGGTGCCGTTGTAATGCAGCAGACCAGCCCGTGTCTAGTAAATGAACTACCGTTTCGAACAACTTAGCATCCATTAATTAACGTGAACCCTGGTATTTTGTCTGTTTAGGAACAGAGGTGCAGAGAAGGAACAAAAAGGCAATTAATGTGTATTACTGTCTTCTGCAGGTACTCTTCCTCGTTTCATGTGTTAAGTTTTGTTTTCTCTGTATAGCCGCTCTCATCCACGCACTGTTCCAAATTGCCAACAGAGGTCGCTGTTCTCCCTTTTTATATGTGTTGTCATGGTTTTGAGGAGATATGTTATTAAGAATGAAGTGTTTTCCAGCCAATTTAAATAGCTCTTGGCCAGTAATATGTATGTTAAGCACATACATACTGTAATATTAAAATAATGTGTTTGTATGTATTTTGAGGTCACACATTGCCGCCTTGCATTGTTGAGGGAACAGAGGTGCAGAGAAGGAACAAAAAGGCAATTAATGTGTATTACTGTCTTCTGCAGAATAAATGTGGGAAAACCAGTCCTTGGGCCTTCATCTGTCATCTGTCTATTCACTCCTGTTACACTGGTGCCGTGACCTTTTGGATCTTCAGACCAGCTTGATGCTCGTCGCCGTGGACGCTGTGCTGCCTTCCTGATCTACGTTTAGAGGTTTTTGTGTCTCCAGGCTCCCAAAAGACTGTGGATTAGGGCAAAGTGCTTTGAACTGTTTTCCCCAGTGAACCGACAAATCACTGTTATATACATTTTTTTGGTTTGTTTTTATTACCTTGTTTTACTGCAATTTGTTTCTATGTAAATTTACACAAAGCAAGTACATTTAATAGTTGAAAGCAGGAGCTAAAATAACATGGATGGTTCTGCTAGTCCGAGTTTGCCAAAAGGTAGGGGTGCTTGGCTAAGTGAAATTGCTGACAGTAGGGCTGTAGGACGCTCAAAGTTCGTGTCTGATGATTGTGCAGATACAGGTTTAGGTCAGAGCCTGGGTAGTACTCCTGTCACTGGCCCTATGAGGGCGGGCCCCCACACTTCGACCCCTGGCAGTGATATTGATGCCGTTAACCATCTCACGGATATGGTAGGGCAGTTAGGTGCTCAAATTGGTGAATCTATTGTTGCAAAGTTGATGTCAGCTGGTGTTGTAAACATGTCTAGGGATCACCAGACTGCTTCTACCGCCCAGGACACACACTGTGATGTTAACAGACATGACCTCCCACGTGTGACAGTCCATGTTAACCCTGATAAAGGACTCCAGACATTCAGAGGTGACAGCACTGATAAATACCCAGTGCAGGACTGGATTGACTTGACTAAGACTCATCTCAGAAAGCAGGGGATTCCTGTGTATGATCAAGCAGAAGAGATTATGAGCCGCTTAATGGGCAAAGCTAGAGATGTTGTGAAGATTGCCTTACGTGTTGATCCTGCACTTGATGTTAAGAAAAAGCCTGAGCTGATATACAATGTTCTTCTCCACTATTTCAGTGATGCGCCCTCATGTCTCCCTCTCGCAGACTTTTATGCTACTCTACCAAGGCACAAAGAAAACCTAGTCGATTACTGGATTAGACTGAACAAAGCAGCAGACCTAGCTCTTGAGGGCCTGCACAGACAAGGGAAGCGGACAGACAACATGAATGATGAAGTGGCTCTCATGTTCGTCAAACACTGCCCTGACCCGGAGCTGTCCTGCACCTTAAAGTGTAAGCCAATTCATGAGTGGACCTCGCGTGATGTTCAGCAGAGGATTGATGATTATCAGAGAGAGTTGAGGGCTAGTAGCAGAGCCATTGGCGCTGCACAGGTGAAAAGTCACGTTGCCACCGTCGCCTCTGAGCAGCCCAGTCCACCATCGTCAAACATAGTAGCGCCTGAGCAGTGCCACACTGCGAGTCCCGCGCCTTCCTCTCTTCAGGCCCAGTATCATGTGTGCCATCCCCCTCGCCATTCCCCAGCATCTGTCGCAATTCAAGGTGAACCTCAACAGGCTCCAGGACATGTTTCTGTGCCAGCTGTGGCACAAAATCTCCAACATTCAGAGTCGAGGCTTCTCACTCGTATGGTCGACATGTTTCAGGAGATGATGGAGAAAATGCAAGAACACAATACTTCTCATCCAACTCGAGGTGGGAGGTTCCAGCGTGCCCCTCAGGACAGGCGTCCCAGAGAAGCAGGTTGTAAAGTCTGTAATGACTCAAGCCACACCACAATTTCACACTGCATGTCTGAGAGACTGTGTTTTGCCTGCCTCGCCCCTGGCCACACCAGACTGAACTGCCCTGCCAATAACACCCCCTGATCCCAGTCTGAGGGAAACTAGCCGACCTGTATTCGGAGGGAGGTAGTACAGGTCTCATTGCAAACTCCCAAACTGATGACATGTCTGATGCTGAGAGAATTTACGCATCTGTGAGAGACTCGTGCAATGACTCTGAAGTTGTTGTTTACCAGAACATTCACAGAGTTGGCAGCAGTGACAGTCTTTTCTACACACCTGTGGTGATGGGTGGAACAGTGAAGATGGGCGGAATGTTGGACAGTGGCTCAATGGCCTGCAGTATCAGTGAGACAGCTGAAATGAAACTGAGAGAGGCTGGGGTGATTACTGACCAAAGGAAGATTGATGTGAATGTTGTCCTTGTTGGATATGGTGGACTTCGTGTTAAGCCGAAGAGTGCTTTTAATGTGGAGATGGAAGTGTATGGCTGTAAGATGTCGGTCCCCACACTTGTTGTTTCAGGACAGCATGATGAGTTGATACTTGCGACCAATGTTATAAAACACATCCTGCGTCAGTCCAAGCTATGTGGTTCCTATTGGGAAACAGTGTCCGATCCCTGCCCAACCGGAGATCAAGAAACTGTGCAGTTCCTGTCTATGCTCTCTGGTCTGAACCCCTGGAGAGGTGAAAACATTCCTGACAAGGTTGGTACGGTCAGGTGTAACTCAGCCACCTTACTTGAGCCTGGCCGTGAGTATCTAATCTGGGAAAAACTGCCAAAAAACAATGCTGTTTCTCCAGGCAGCGACGTCATTACAGAACCCACGTCGTCCCACTCAGCGCCCAGAGGTGTTTTGGTTGCGAAGATTGTGACTGCGCTGTGGGGAGACAGGTGGGTCCCCCTGAAGCTCATTAATACATCTGACAAGCCTGTGCTAGTGAGGCGCAATGCAAAACTGGCTGATGTTTACCCATGTGCAGCGCTTGAGGATGTGGACGTCGCTGAGAGCTCAGAGGTTCCTCTGGTCAGTTGCGCTCAATCAGCTGTGCCACCTTCAGCTGATGCGAACTCTGCCAAAGACAGGCTCAGGTCGGTTGGGCTCAGTGCTGTTGACGTTGAGTCATGTGAAGTGTCAGACGGCTGCAAGAGGAGGATGGCTGACCTTGTTCTGCAGTATGAGGACGTCTTTTCACGCCACCATCTTGACTGTGGGGAGGCGAAGGGCTTTGTACATAGCATACACCTGTACAGAAGAGTGCCCCCTGCCCAATACCAGAAGCTACGTCAAGTGTTGAGCGAGATGGAGGAAAAAGAAATTATCCGGAAATCGACAAGTGAATACGCGTCACCGTTGGTGCTTGTGTGGAAAAAGAATGGAGATCTGCGCATCTGTACAGACTTTCGCTGGTTGAATAAGAGGACTTTGAAGGACGCTCATCCCCTTCCTCACCAGGCCGATTGTTTGGATGAATTTGACCTCCGGCTTCTACAACATGCCACTCCATGAGGAAGACAGGAAGTACTCAGCTTTTACCACTCCCATGGGCCTGTATGAGTATAACCGCCTACCGCAGGGTCTTTGCAACAGCCCTGGGAGCTTTATGCGCATGATGACTAGCATCTTCGGTGACCAAAACTATTTGAGTCTGCTATGCTACTTGGATGATCTGTTGGTGTTTGCACCTGATGAGGAGACTTCCTTGACGCGCCTGAGGATGGTGTTTGAGCGACTGCGTGGACATAATTTGAAGTTTGCCCCCCAAGAAGTGCTTCTTCCTCAGGCGGTCTGTAAAGTTTCTCGGCCACGTGATTGATGAGAATGGTGTTTCGACAGACCCTAGTAAAGTTGAGAACATTTCGAACATGACAAGCGGGTCAATGACATGACATGCATATTTTTGTGTCCGAGTCCATTATTTAAAAAAAAACATAATTTAATCCATTCATGACATATATCACTTTATTCTATAAAACCTATTTATTTTCATACATTTTTCTGTAAATTAAAATAATTATGTTCTTTTACGTTTTGGCTACTCAAACCTTTAAGATGTCAGGTGGTGCAACTGTCCGAGCAAGTGAGCACACTAAGAAAACTATTAAAAATGTTATTTTAATAATGATAAATTCAAAATAAAATACTCTGGCATTATTTTATCTTGGAAGTTGGATAATGATGTTTTTTCTTATATTAATAGTTTTAAAGCTGTTAAAATAACTGCAAAACTTTTGTCCAGCAATTTACATTCCCTAAATGTCAGGGTGGTGCAACCATAAACATTAGACTTTTATTTTGAAGTGAAGAGACAATAGCAGTAAACGGGATATTGCATCAGCCAGAGGACCCCGAGTGACCCTTGAGACAAAGCCAAAAGGTTTGTAGATCTCTGTCAAATACTGAAAAAAATAACTACTTTCAACTGATATGTAGGCTGGTGCACTTCCCATGTCAGGTGGTACAACCAATGTAAAACTAGAAAAATGTTATTTTATCATAAAACTCGTTATTTTTTTAAAAAGTGGTCTGTTTGAACTTCATGACAAGGGTAGAGGCTAATGCTAGCATCCAAACAGAAGCCTGTTTAATTTGAGATTAGTTGCAATAGTCAGGTGGTGCAACGAGTTAGTCAGGTGGCACAACTGCAAGGAATGCCACTATATAATGCTATTCAAAGCTCTCAGAGTATCCATGACACTTCTAAAATGTTTACTAGTTTTCAATTTAAAGATATTACACACTTTAAAACATTTCACATGATAATTTGTACATTTTAGATGCCACTATCAACTACAGAAAAGTCAGCACGACACAGGGCACGCATTAACAATGATCCAGCTGCAAGGGAAGCATATCTTGCAATAAGAAAAGAGAGGTAATACATCCAGATACAACACAACAGTTCATTTTACAGTTATCATTATTATATTAGAACTTTCAGATTCTTAAATGGGAATTTGTCAGTTTATTAGTTCTTGTGTTTTATAGTTATCAGAGGAGGAAGAAAGAGGGGAAAATTGTGAAGCCCCCCATCAGCCAACTGTCTAAGCAAGAAAAGAAAAAAATGAGGCAACAGTGGAGACAAGATCAGAGAAAGCACAGGGACAGAGAAAAGTCCATGGAGGAAATCTTGAATTTCACACCCGAGTCAATAGAACCCCCAGCAGAGCTTGAACCTAATCCTCCGAACAAGGATGATATTGTCAATGTAGATACACCTAATGCATCATCAACACCACAAAGAAAAGCACGCAGTAGATGGAAAAGAGAAAAAGCAAGGTTGCACAGGAAAATGCAAAAAATGAAACAAGAAGTGGAAGCTGCCAAAAGAGAGTCTGAAAAGTTATGAAAACAAGAGTTGTAGACTTCCTCTGTCGAGATGAGAACAGTCGCTTACTGCCAGGGAGAAAGGACACAGTCACAAAAAACAAAAACAAACAACAGAGACGTGTATTAGTTAAACCCCTCACTGAACTCCACCTGCAGTATAATTCTGAAGTGCAAAAGTCTCACAGGCTGTCTTACAGACAGTTTGTCCGATATTGTCCTTTTTTTGTAACACAGCCAAAATTATCAGACAGGAGCACATGTGCATGCTTAGACCATGAGAATGTCAAACTCTTGACTGAAAAACTGCACCAGAAAGGTCTCCTGAAAACTACCAGCATGTCTCAGCTGTTGTCTTCTATTGTATGCAGTCCAGACAACAAAACATGCATGTATCGAGTCTGCCCCAAATGCTGTTATAATGAGGTTGAAATTCCAGTACCACAGGCAGAAGAGACCATGACATGGCATCAGTGGATCAGAAAATCTGTGCCAGAGGGGCCAAAAACATACATACATTTTGTAAAAGAAACACAAACTGGAATATTTGCTGAACTGCTGAACATTTTCAATCAGAAGCTCGACAGCCTAGCCAAACACCACTGCAACTGGTTGCACCAAGCCAAAGAGTGCAGGGCTTTAAAAGAAAGCCTAAGAGAAGATGAAATTGTCCTCCATGTGGACTTTTCAGAGAATTTCTCCTGCAAACTTAATAGTGAGGTGCAGGCTTTTCATTTTGGAGGGAGTCGGAAGCAGGCCACAGTCCACACATGTGTGGCTTATACAGCAGCAGGCTCACAGTCCTATGCAACCATCTCTTCATCTCTTCGGCATGATGAGAGAGCTGTGTGGGCCCACTTGGAGCCAGTGCTGAGGGATGTGATGAATTGCAATCCAACTCCTACAATTCTACATGTGATGAGTGATGGTCCAGTCACCCAATACCACAATAGAAAGAATTTCTATTTGCTCAGCACCATTCCCTTCCTCTCAGGCTTCCGGCAGGTGACATGGAACTTCTCAGAGAAGTCCCATGGAAAAGGCGCCCCTGATGGAGTTGGCGGTGCAGTGAAGCGCACTGCTGACTCTGCTGTCCAAAGGGGTGAAGATGTCCAGACCCCAGAAGACTTTTACAACCTCCTAACAGAGAGGAAATCTGATGTCAAGATCTTCTGGGTGACTGAGGAAGACATCAAAAGATTTGAGGAAGCTGTCCCTGAGGTTGTGCCTCCTGTAAAGGGAACTTTGGCGATGCACCAAGTAATCTTCACTGAACCAGGGAAAGTCATGCACAGAGAGATCTCCTGCTTCTGTAGCAGACCAAATATCTGCCAATGCCACAATCCCATACTGGTCAATCTCCAAACAGCCAGTGCCCGGGCCGGTGCTCAGGCCAGCGTCCATGAGAGCGCCCATGAGAGCGCCCATGAGAGGGTGCATGAGAGCGCGCATGAGAGCGCGCATGAGAACAGTGATCTGAATGGAAAATTTATCATGGTGAATTACGAAGGTCAGCCATTTGTGGGGCAGGTCCTTCAAGTAGTTGGGGAAGAGTTTGAGGTGAGCTGCATGCAGCAACTGGGAGGAAAATATGCATTCACTTGGCCCCATCGTGCTGACATCATTATTTTCTATGCAGCTGAAGTGCTCAAAGTGATTGCTGAGCCAGAGCCTCTCAATTCACGACACACACGACTGATGAATTCTGACTGGGAATACTTCAATACACAAAACTGAGATCAAATATTGTCTACCAATGTTAACCCAACATTTGAAAATGTTCGGATTTTGTTAAAAGATACTTCATTGTTGCCATTTAAAATAGTGTTATAATGTTGTATCGAATGTAATCTTATGTGAAGTGTTTTTAATGGGTTAGAGTTAGGTTCAAGTCTCTATTTAGAGACTGATGACTAAAACACATGTTACTATTTGAAATGAAAATGCTGTGTGTAGTTGTTATACTGAATATATGAATTTGTGTATTTGTGTACTTATTTTCCTGTCTTTAAATGCAAAATTGGATGTTAACGATACTTAAAACCTGACCTATGGAATGCAAAAATCTTAAATTATTGTAAAAAAAAACCCCCACAATGATAAAATAATGTGTTACCTAGTGTAGACACCCTAAGGGATAGTTGCCAAAGAATTCATCTTAAAATGTCTATTAGGAACGTATATATATTTTCATGAATATTTGGTTGCGCCACCTGACATTTTCTTTTGTTGTGAAGTTAAAAATACTGTTAAAAAATGAATTAAAACAGTTAGAAAATGTGTTCAATAAATGAGACTTGTTCAACACATTGTTCTGGACTCAAAAATATGTATTACATCTATATTGAAAATACTTTTTAAAAATACCTTTTTAGAAGCTTTATTTGTCATTGACCCACTGACCTCATGGAGTCTGATGGTGTGACCCCGTCCCAGAAGCGGATACGATCCTTTTTAGGGATGGTAAATTACTATCAACACTTTGTGCCGAGGTACTCTGCAATTGCCAAGCCGCTCTTTGATCTGCTGAAGGTTGAGAAGAGGAAGGGCAAAAAGCATAAAAACAAACTGGCAAGTAGGAGGTTATGTGCATCTGACTGGACACCAGAGCAGGAACAGGCTTTTAAAGACCTGAAGACTTCACTGGCTCACAGTGTCGTCCTGGCTCATCCTGACTTCTCCCGTCCCTTCATGCTGTCAACTGATGCTTCCCTAGATGGCATAGGTGCTGTTCTGTCTCAAATTCAGGAGGGTGAAACACAAGCCAGACCCATTGCTTTTGCCAGCAAGTCATTGTCACAGTCCCAGAAGAACTATCCAGCTCACCGTTTGGAGTTTCTTGCTTTGAAATGGTCAGTTTGCGACAAGTTCAGCCACTGGCTGAAAGGCCACAAATTCACAGTTTGGACAGAATAACCCGTTGACTCACATCCAGACAAAACCAAAGCTGGACTGTTGTGAGCAGCGCTGGGTGGCCAAGTTGGCGAGTTACGACTTTGACATCAAGTATGTTCCTGGTTAGCAGAATGTTGTCGCTGATGCCCTGAGCCGTGTACCATTTGTCAAGGAGAGTGTTGGCCACAGGCTGCTCGCTGAACCCTATGCAGGTCTTCTCACTGATGTCAAAGATATGTCAAGTGCTTCTGTCCAAAATGTCTTCCGGTCGTCCAGTGGCCACAAGAAATTTTCCCCGGTGAGTGATATTGCCCAGTCCTCATGCAGTCCACCTCACATGCACACTCAGTCTGTCGCCATGGAGGATGTGTCTGCTGTGCTGCGGTCGCATGTTGAG
>CAEMYA010002085.1:19972-61901 GCA_903131615.1 Diplodus sargus
TTAATGCAAAATGGTTAACGCTATCACTGCTACGTTATCCAGCTGTTGTGTGCTATTTTGACCATTAACTTAAGTTTTGTAGATGTTTTCGTCTAACTTTCTTGGCGCCGTTGTAATGCAGCAGACTAGCCCGTGTCTAGTAAATGAACTACCGTTTCGAACAACGTAGCATCCATTAATTAACGTGAACCCTGGTATTTTGTCTGTTTAGGAACAGAGGTGCAGAGAAGGAACAAAAAGGCAATTAATGTGTATTACTATCTTCTGCAGGTACTCTTCCTCGTTTCATGTGTTAAGTTTCGTTTTCTCTGTATAGCCGCTCTCATCTACGCACTGTTCCAAATTGCCAACAGAGGTCGCTGTTCTCCCTTTTTATATGTGTTGTCATGGTTTTGAGGAGATATGTTATTAAGAATGAAGTGTTTTCCAGCCAATTTAAATAGCTCTTGGCCAGTAATATGTATGTTAAGCACATACATACTGTAATATTAAAATAATGTGTTTGTATGTATTTTGAGGTCACACATTGCCGCCTTGCATTGTTGAGGGAACAGAGGTGCAGAGAAGGAACAAAAACGCAATTTATGTGTATTACTGTCTTCTGCAGAATAAATGTGGAAAAACCAGTCCTTGGGCCTTCATCTGTCATCTGTCTATTCACTCCTGTTACATATGCTATATGCATTGTTGTAAAATCAAAAATAAAATAAAATCTGATTTAAAAAAAAACAAGGTTGAGGTTGGGACTTTGTGCACTAAACAAAACACTGAAAATGATAGGGAAACATCAAACAGGTTTGTGTGAGGGATGTCAGGAGGAGGAGTCAGTGGAGCATGAACTTCTACAGTGTAGGAAGTGTAACCCTAGTTTCTGGATGGGTAGCGTGCCAGGACCGTGGGTGTTGCGGGTTACAAGGGTGTAAATACTTCGTCAATAAAAAGGCACCGTTACGGCAGGACAGGAAGACTTTATTCCACTTCACTTACAGGTCAGGTTCGACGACGAGGCAACGCACACGAGGGGCAGAGCTAGAACTCTCTCTGGAGTGTCTGTATTAACGGTCCCCACCAAAACAAGGGAAAGCGGAACCAACATCATACGACTCATACTTTCTCTCTATCTTCAAACATCTCTGAAGGGAAACACTGAGAGTGATAATAAAATATTATAGACAAAATTAAATAATTACTTAAATTAATAATACCTCAGAATTTAAACACAAAATAAACCCAATGACATTATTTAATATAATACAAATAATGCTTTTGGGTAATAACATAACATTTATAATAATTAAAATAACAAACATAATTTACACGGTTGCAGAAGTATAGGGCACAGAGAGAGATGATGAGGAAAATCTGAGGGAAATAGGGGTGCAAGAATTCACATTAAAAGCATTACTGAGTATGGGTGAGAGAGCACAGGTCCGGATACTGTTAGCTTGCTAAAGGGATACAGGGATTTTTCATAGGATATGATGGGTAAGCAGGAATAGGGTGTTAGGGTGACTGACCTGGATGTAGTTCAGGGTGTGTGTGTGTGTGTGTGTGTGTGTGTGTGTGTGTGTGTGTGTGTGTGTGTGTGTTCTATTATTTATTTATTTTTTTGTTTTGGGGTTTTGTTTTGTTCTTGTTTTGTTTTTTAATTTTGGCTTTGAAGGGAATTAGATTGTACGTCTAAGAGGGTGGCGGTGATGCACCATTAAGCTGGGTGCCAACCGCCGTAAAACCAGAAGAAGAAGAAGAAGAAGAAGAAGAAGCAGACGAAGAAGAAGCAGAAGAAGAAGAAGAAGAAGAAGAAGTAGAAGAAGAAGAAGAAGAAGTAAAAATGTGGGTCTATGGGTTTAACAGCTACTCCTAGACTGTGGAGGGCAGCATTACGCTTTCAGTGTACCGCATACCCGAATCTCAGTAGAAGAAGGAAAAGAAGAAGAAGACCACCAAGAAGGGGAAGTAGTTGTAGTCGGGTATTGGAATATTGACCGGGTCCTCCTGGTCAGTGGTGGCTGCTTTTAATTTCAACATCTGCGCAATAATAAGATCGCTTATTATCTCACTTTAAAATGGCCGCAAGGAACCCAGGAACGAAGCTCGGTAAGTAGACAAAAATGACGCGGTTATAATGTCAGTGTCCCAGACACGTGTGGTCGTCACCGTTCTGCTGCGAGTTAAGAGTAACTTTATTATTTTGCCAACTTCATGTGACGTTTTATGCATTCATTTGCCCCTTGCACCGTGGCTTTGTGTAGACCATGTTTTTTTTGTTTGTTTTTTTGTTTGGAACTGTGGAAACTGAAGTGGAACTGTCAAGAAAAGTGACTGCAGCTTAACTACTGACAGTTTAATAAGTAACATCTTAGAGGTTACTGACCCGCAGAGAGTCGAAATGTTACTGTGAACTAACATCTGTAAACATTTTGCCCGTATCTGAATATCTACCAGTAAAAATGAAATTATTAAGTTAAATATAAAGCTACATTTGATCTGAAGCTTTCACCCACAATAGCATTTTTTGCAGTGTTACTGTTACAATACAAAGATCACTTTCACTACTCCATTCATCCAGACTGTTAACAGGGTGTTATGGCAGTGGTCTGACACTGACAGTTTAATTTGGAACTCATGACAGCAGGCCTGGAATTTCCCCATTTTAGGGGCAAGGCCACTTGGCCTTTCGTATTGTCAATTATTTGAGGGCACAAAGGCCAAAAGCCAGGGCAGCAAGGCCATAAAATAAAAGAATGATTTTAAGTCCACGTCCATAATGAATTTAATTTAAGGACTAAGAATGCATAAATATCTATGAAATGAATACACAAAACGAGCTCAGGCGAGAAATGTTCAACTTTAAACTATTTATTAATTCATAAATGCATTTATTTTTATTTTATATTTATTTTTAACATATATTACAAAGTGACAATCATTTATGCCAGGTTATGTGATTAATCACTATCGTTTGAAGATGGGGATGGAGAGTCGGGGAGAGTTTCAGCGTGTGAACCGGCCCAGTGTGAACGGATAAAGCCTGGTTTATGCTTCTGCGTCGCGGCGACGGCGTAGCTACGTCCACTTAGGGGTCTGCGTCGACGACGTAGCTACACTCGTTACTGAAAAACGCGTTACACCCAACACTGCATTTGATGTTGCCAATATGTCATAAAAAGACGCATTTCTTTTCCGCAAAAGATGCCGGTGTTCAAAGCCGTGTTGACAGGGAAGAGGCAGAGGAGAAAACTGCAAGATCAACTAGGGCACTGCAGGCGGGGCATCAAGGCCACTGTGGCCTGAGGGCAGATATTTTTTTCAGGGGCATGAGGCCAAATTGGCCATGGCCTGCGTGGCCCTAGTTAAATTCCTGCGCTGCATGACAGTCCATCTCTCCTTGCTCAGCTGACTAACGTTGACAAAATTGGTAAATTTAAGTTTTAGTGCTTCTTGGAGAATGAATTATCTATCACATGTATAGCTCAGCTTAGCCCAAAGAGTTAAAAAGTGTGTACTGATTTCTTTTCTTCTCCCCGAGCTGGTGTGGCTCAGGGATAGAGCCGGCGTCACTGAAAGGTTGCTGGTTCGATTCCCCTGGTCTGCATGTTAAAGTGTCCTTGGACAAGATACTGAACCCCAGATGTTACTGCTAAATGCCCTAAAATGTAAATGTTATTAGAAGGAGGCATGGAAGAGACACACTGGGAGAGGAGTCTGTAGTCTGTATGTATGAATTACTGTCAGTCGCATTGGACAAAGGTAAGGCTACTGCTGAATTCAATAATTAGTAGGTGTAAATGTTATTAGAAGGAGGTATGGAAGAGACACACTGGGAGAGGAGTCAAGGTAAAAGGCATTTGATAAAATGATATCTGTGCTGTGGAGCGGTCATTTCAAAACCACGTCCTATATCAATAAATAGAAAGTGGACTCGTGGCAGAGCTGCATCATCAGTACAGTTTTCTTGTTATAGCCTACAGTTGTATTTTAGGATCTGCCACATGAGTTTAACTCAATAATTTGAATTTAATTCATAATGGGGCATCATGTGACAAAATTAATTTCAAGGCGATGTGTCATTAAACAATGCAGTTAGAACAATGCCTCACAAGTATGCACTATATGATCTAAAAATGTTATTACATTATTTCTTTTCTGTTTTCAGGTGCTGGTATTACATCACAGTACCACATAATTAAAGGGATACTGAACTCAAACATTATTCTCTTTTCACTCCATTGGCAATGTATGGGAAAATGTCTTAAGATGGATAACAATTTTAATGTGTGTTTATTGACTTCAGTGGTAGTAAAAGTTAGGTAAAGGCCCACAAATGCTTTGGGAGGAGTAGCCTGCCTGATAATATAAGGTAATTAGTAAGTATGTGATGTGAGGAATTTTTTTTCCAACTTTGCGCAAATGTCCACTAAGACTCAAGGATGAACTTATTTAGATTTTGGAGCTCGAAAGTCAAAGGTCACAGCAACCTCTTGCCTCATGAACTGATACCTCAAGAACACCTTAAGGGATTTTCATCAAAGTTGGCACAACCCACACTTGGGCTCGAGGATGAACTGATTTAAATTTTGGTGGTCAAAGTTTACTGGAGCCTCACATCTCGTGATTGCGATTTGTCAAGAGTGCTCTGAGGAAATTCAGTTATTTGTGGCACAAATACCTAGATACACTAAAGGATGAACTGATTAGATTTTGGTGGTCCATGGTCAAAGATCATTGCAACTTCACATTCTGTGAACGTGACATCACAAGAATGCCTTAAGGGAATTTCTTAAAATTTGGTACATCGCTCCACTCTTACTCAAGTATGAACTTTTTACATTGTGGGGGTCAAAGGTCAAGGTCACTGTGATCTCAAGTCTTGTGAGGAGAATATGTCAAGAATGCATTGTTTGTAGGGCTGTAACGATACACCAAACTCACAGTTCGGTTTGTATCACAATTTTTGACCCACAGTTTGATACAAACCTAGATTTTTTTTTCTTTTAATTAAACATTTTATTTATGTAACATTCCACATCTCTTTAGGAGCTGCAGCGCCGACTTTCTGTGTGAATTACACAGCGGTTCGTCTTTACACCAACGGTGCTTCCCTCTGTGTGAATGACCAACGGCGGGGAATTGGCAAACCACAGCTGTGGTGTTAATGTAGTGTTACTTACAGCTCATTGGGCTGGATCTGGACTAGAAGTTGCGTCGCAATTCTGCCTTCTCACACTGCGAGACAGGTTCCTGGATCTGAGTGTCGTGATTTCGGTTTTGATACGTGTGTTGTTACAGCCCTTATTGTTGGATTTTCGTAAAATTTAGCACAAACTTATACTTTAGCACAAACCTACATATTACTCCCTAGGGTGAAATTATTACATTTTGAAAGTTTGAGGTCACTGCAACCTTGCGTATTGTGGGGTCACAGTGACATTTTACCATATTCTAATTTCTTTAAAGGATTTACCTTCTTTTAAAGCGGAGCCATAACCGCCATGCAATAGTTCTAGTTTTCCGTTTTCTTTTGGGGAAAGTAAATCATTTTAGCCGAGGGTTATAAGTTACGCTTATACTTTGAGGATGATAAATAACAACACAGTGGCTCTGTTGTCTGCAGGAGGACATATTTTTGTTCATGTCTAAACTGCATCACAACATGTAAGCAATTGGGATACACTATAATTCATTTTCTCTTTCATTTTCTCATTCATTTTGGCAAAAAAGTTCTGTCCAGTAACGGTGCACTTAAGCACTCGAGATTTGTTTGAGAGTTTGAGAAGGTCCTGTCACGTAGGATGGTGTTGGAGAAAATGTAAGCTATATATAAGTAAATGTTTTATTATAAACATACAGTTAAAATTTCTATTGAGGAAAGGTTTCTCAGAAAAAGAGAATATCGAAATTGGCATGAAATGACCAAGAAAATTGCAATGGGTATATCTTTACAATTTATTGTTATTTTAAACATTCTTTTTTTTTTTACTTAACAATTTTTGTTTTTCTTCAACATTTCCTTCTCATGGATGTCAGATCTAGAGTGGGTATCAAAAGTGAGAGTGAACACACAGGCTGTCCTGAAGAGAGCTCAGCACATCCAAGGACAAAAGATCCCCAAGAAACAGTGGCAGGTAGAGCTCTCCTTTCAACTGCATCCAATTTGTGTTACTTGTACATGAAAACTTAAAGCTTGTTCAACTTAAACAGATAATTATTCATCTATTATTATTATTATTATTATTATTATTATTATTATTATTATATGGAAATGTCTGTTTTTTGTTTTTGCTGATCCAGAAAATTAAGAATTGAATTGTTTGATAAGATTAGTTGACAATTTTATATAATCTCAGAGTATGTCAGCATATCTACCAGCCCCACAGATACTAACCCTTACCCATTTAAAAAAAACAAAAACAAAACTGATGTCTCTCTAATGTCTGTGCTGTTTGTTTGACAAAGCATCTCAATGCAGTGAGATAAAGATCTTTAGATGGAGAGAAAGTACACATATTCATTCTGATGTTGGAGGCCATTTCTTTGTTTTCCCTGCAGGCAGCCTGGCTGCTGAAGGCTGTCACATGTATTGACCTGACAACACTGGCTGGAGACGATACTCCGTCCAACATTCATAGGCTATGTCTGAAAGCCATCCAGCCTATCCGATACGATCTGCTTCAGAAGATGGATATGCACAACAAAGGTTTGCTAATGTTTTTTTTTTTTTCGGAGCACACAGTCAATTTGAACTTTTTGATGATGCAATAACATTTCAATTAGAGCTAATACTACGCTTGTGTTACTTCCAATATGGTTGCTAATATTGCAGAATTCCTTTTCACAACTACTGGACATACTGTGTGTTTTGAATAGCCATATATAAACTATATCTAAACGGCAAAGAAACTCAAATACAGTGATTTGCTATGATTTGTTACTTTTGCCTTCAGCACATTTCTAGTGTTCACCCAGTTGAACTTATCCTACCATTTTTGTTTGAAACATCTCGTTTTTTTTTCTGTTGCTCCATCTTCCATTTCTTGAGGATTTCGATCTCAGCAGGTCTTGTAGCACCAGCATTTTGGGTTTGGGGGTTTGGTGTTTTGATACCTGGTCCTTGCAGTCTATATTTAGACGTGTCAAGATACTGAACCCCAATTTGTTCCTGGTGGCTCCTCCATCAGTGTGTGTATGAATGTTTATTGCTCCTGATGAGAAGTTGGCTCTTTGCATGTTAACCTCTGCAGACCTGTATTTTGCGTACTTGGTACGCATTTTGACCCCCAGGTATTGCTTCTCTCATGGTACGCATTTTATTGCATTTCGCAGTTCGCCCATTTCAGTTTCTATGTAAGTTCAGATAGGGTTAGGGACAGTCTGCGTGTAAGTGGAGTGAAAAGCTTTTGGCTAATCAGAGCGCTGCATTTTAACACCCTGCCCGTCCTCCGGCCGTTTACTGTCACTGCCAATGCAAAAGACGTTGAGTTTACCCGACGGTGTTGTTAACCACTCGTCAAAGTTACCGTTCACCGATGTTGTGTGTGTGTGTTGCAAATAGCAGGCTAACCGTCATGTTCCCCCGAATCCATTACTGCTGCACACAAAACTGTAGGATACTGGCTACCTACTGTAATACTTAAGCAGGGTTCGTACGGTTATGGAAAACCTGGAAAAATTTTGGAAATTGAAAATGCATTTTCTAGGTCCCTGAAAAGTTCATAAAAAATAACATTTCCTGTAAAGTTTTGGAAAAGTCATGGAAATATTGCATGGACAATATTTACAGGGTACCCGCGGGGTCTTGAAAAAGTCTTAAATTTGATAACCGTAAATTAAGGCCTTGAAAAGGTCTTAAATTTAGTTTACAAGTCTTAAATTTCATTCTCAAAAGTCTTAATTTTTCCCTCTCTTATCTGCATGATACACCTCAAAAACATGACTGTATACTAAGTAAACTAACAAAAAAAACTAACAGAAATCATAGAACGTTGCATTGTAAAACATTTTTTTTCTCCGACTTTATTGATCTCTGACATGAGGTGGTATTCCAATGCGCTGTTTCAACTAGGAGGTCGGAAAATCCTGTTTTGCGAGTTTTATAGAACGCAGCATTACGTTGGGGCGTGCACAGTCAGCCGCTGACCCACTGAGGTTGCTGCGGTCGCTCGCGCAGCGACTTTGGGATGGACAAGTGCAGATTTAATCCATTGTGGCTAAATGACTCAACATATGACTGGGTTCAGGCTGTACTAGGGAATGAGTGGGGGCTCAATGCAGCCTGTGTCGTAAAAAATTCAAGCTCGGCACAATGGGACATATGGCTTTGGAGTCGCACACGAAGAGTGCTGAACATTTAGCATGCTCAGCAGCTACACGGGGGCAGGCACCCATATCCCAGTTCTGCGCGGCAAACCCGACGCTAACCTCAACAGTCACCTTGGCTGCCGGCAGCCCCGAGCCCACACAGCCAGGTAACATACGAGCTCTTTTTGGCTCGACGCCAACGCTTAAGGCAGAGGTGACGTGGACCATAAAGACGATATCGGACCACCACTCGTATACGTCAAATGAAAATAAGAAGAATAAGAAAATATAAATATAAGGTAGACCTGCTAAAACATTTCAAAGTAAGTATCCATAGCTTTTTTTTTTTTCCCCCGCCGGGGAATCGCGAGAGTGGGCTGTGCGCTTTGCCCCATGACGAAAAAGTATGAAAGCTAAAGCAAAAGTTGAATCCCAAGTTGATACATTTTTATCTACATTTTAAAGTTTTTTTAAACTATACTTAAACTACTTGGATCACTTGTTAAACTAATTAAAAAAAAAAATGAAAACACAAACTGAAAAACTAAATTAAGATAAAAACTAATGAAAATTTTAAAACTATAATGGCCCTGACACACACTCATTCACTTCATTCTTCGTTGTTTGAGCTGCTCTGTGAATGGCAATAAATGCGTTTTTTTTTTTTTTTTAAAGTAATTGTGGGATCACATTTTTCCTTACTTATTCATACTTCGTGTAGGTCTTAAATTTAGTTCAAAATGGTCTTAAAAAGGTCTTAAAAAGTCTTAAATTTGACTTGTTCAAACCAGCAGAAACCCTGTTATTGTCATTACTGCTATTTGTATAATTTCTACAAGTCACCGTTTAAGTTGAGTGACCGAATCCTCGTCATCCTATTCAAAGTCTGCAACAGGCGACTCATTAAACCGGGGTGAAGTTAGTTTCATGTTGGATATTCGGCGGATATTCATTCGGGTCCAGCCGAGACTTTACTAAGGTTCTCCCAGTGTTGGCAGCAGGAGGACGGTCAGCTCACCTCCCAGTGCCTCGCGCTGAATCGCTGGAGACTGATTTAGGGACCGTCATTAAATTAGCGTAAATATATTTCACCTTTTTGAGTGAGCTAAGCTAGCTCGTCTGGGCATGGGCTGGAAATCACTTCACACAACAAGGAATCTTCAGTTTATGGACTTTAGTGAACTTGGGTAGGAGAGTTACAGTATTCACAGAACAGCAAGCCTGAGCTGTCCATGCAGCGAACCGTTCACCAGCTTAGCTTTACCTCAACTGCCATTTCCTGAGTTCTCACCACGCCCCTCTGTCACATTCACAAACTTAAACAACATGCTTCATCATCACAAAGCCCTACTTCAGATGCCCAACAATAAATCACAAGGACCCGACGGCTTTCCCCCCAAACTAATATCAGAAATTCAAAAAACAAAACAAATTCCTCCACATATGAACACATCTGTTATATCAGTTCTACTCAAACCCACTAAAGACCCAACACAACCTTCTAGCTACCCTCCGTTATCACTCATAAACACAGACTTAAAAATTATCACCAAAGCTATAGCTATCAGGTTAGAAACAGTTATCTCCACCCTAATACACCCCGACCAGACAGGATTCATCAAAAAAAGACATGGCTCTAGCAATTTACGAAGATTATTCAACATCATCAACCTTGCACAACAAACCCAAACCAAAACAATAATCGTTTCACTAGACACAGAAAAAGTGTTCGATCAAGTAAACTGGACTTTTTTATACACACACTACATAGATTTGGTTTTGGGGAGTCGTATATCCATTGGATTAAAACACTATACACATCACCCAAAGCTACTCCACCACAAGAAAACAGGATTACGTCACACAGCTTCACACTCCACCGGGGCACCAGACAAGGATGCCCACTCTTTCCATTTTTGTTTGCTATCTTCATAGAACCACTTGCTGCCGCTATACGTCAAAACAATACCATCAAAGGAGTTGACACCACAAACCACCAACACAAAATAAGCCTTTATGCAGATGATGTTTTATTATACTTACAAGACCCATTACCGTCACTAACAGAAACCTTTAATCTTATTAACATATTTTCAAAAATCTCTAATTACACAATAAACTGGAACAAATCCACTATATTACCACTATCAGAAGATGCTTGGGATTCTCCAGAACCAGACTTATCACTTCCTCTTCACACTGGGAATATCAGATATCTAGGTATTGACATTTCCCCCAGACTGTCAGAGTTGTTTCATCTCAACTACAATCTATTATTAAAAACAATAGAAGACGATCTCCAGCGCTGGATGAATCTACCACTATCTCTATTAGGACGAATAGCCACAGTCAAAATGAAAATACTCCCCCGCATCAATTACTTCTTCTCAATGCTACCCATCATGCCGACAGACAATTGGTTCAAATCTATCGACTCTATCACCACTCATTTCTACTTGAAAAATAAAAAAAGCAAAAATTAAACTATCCACTTTACAAAAAAACAAATCCCAAGGCGGGCTGGATGCACCAAACTTTTACTTTTACTACCTCGCAAATTAAACACAGTATATTGCAAAATGGATCCACCAAACCAACCACAATACCTCATGGTCAGACCGAGAACAACACTATTGCCAAAACATAGCACTGTCAGGTCTGCCATTTCTAAATACAACCATCAAACGACACCCCTGCTTCAAAAACACAGTAATCTCCACAACTCTGACAGCCTGGTGGAAAGTCATCACTCAAATCCACTCCAGAACCATGTAAATACACACCAATATGGCACAACCCAGACTTTCAATTCCTCAACAATCCTCTTCCCTATCGTACATGGGCACAAAAAGGTATCACACATCTCCACCATCTCTCTATGAAAGCAAGGAATCTCTGTCCGTGTGTGTGTGTGTGTGTGTGTGTGTGTGTGTGTGTATGTGTGTGTGCCTCAAATATCTCTGCGGATCAGGATCAGACCGACTTGAGAGTCTCAACATAGCTGCTGCTTGGTTCAATGGTGTGCCATGCGGATTTGTTTGGATTACAATGATACCGTTAATGAATTATTTCAGAAATGCTTTACACATTCAGAAAGCATTGTCCACCGGAGCTACCATAGTGACATGCGCATTAGAGCCAGTCACTGCAGAGCTCAAGCCTACGACACACATTAAAAAAACAAGCAGATGTATACCTGCAACGGCGCGAGCTGTACCTGGAGTTAGCCGGCGGTTCGGTCCCGTTCTGTGCATGATCTAAACTGACTGTTGTGGATTAATGAGACTAAACAAGTCCAGACCGAGTCTGTTTGGGTCTGAGGAGATCTGGAGACACGCCGACAACAAAGTGAAATCGGAATCTGTGGATGTTCATGTGTAGCTAACGTTAGCTGCTAGCTGCTAGCCCACACGGCCCACCTACCGAGGCGATGGACCGGACCCACTGGCATGTCCAAAACCGGACTTAGGGTAAATAATGTCCGCCACGCTTTTTCGCGAACATTGCCGTCACATTCGCTTTGTCGGGTGCAGAAGAAACGGTAAAAACTGGCTTTTGTCACGAAAGTGTCCAAGCGGCAAGCTTGGTTGTAGCGGAACAGGAAGTTGTGTGAGGGACGTTGGCGGCGATACAGACAGCGACAGAGATGGCGAGTTTTCAGAGTTGAGAGATTTGTGACATATAGCGTGTTTGGAGTGTTTAGTTAGTATGTAATGAAGTGTTTGGTGTAGTGTGTTTAGTGTGTAGTGTAGTCGTTTTTATTTGTGTTGTGAGTAAACTGCTGAATTGCGGAGCAGGCAGGAATGAGCTGAGGAGCCTGAGGCATTGCCTGCATTTTAATGTAAATAGTTACATATAACTTTGTAAATTTCAGAAACGTATGCACAAATTCAGCAAACAACAATGTATATTTGCATTATAATTAATGCAATTGGTTCATTAAACTGTTTGTGGTTTTCACAGTAAAAAATCTAACTTTTTCCTACTTTGCGATTTTAGGTCCATAGTGTTAATATAATATGTCAAAATGAAAAAATAAATGTACAGCCAAACATGTGAGGTTGTGCTGAAAATAATGACACCAAGTAAGGCAAGGTAAATAGTTTTTAAGGTGAAAAATAATGGTATAATCAAAAGTAGTCAAAAACTGCTAATTATATCCCTGATGTTCCACCTTCAAACACAGCCTCATTAGGCCATCAATGAAAAAGCTACTTAACCTCCCACTTTTCTATAGGAAGAGGCTACATGCTTCCTACGGGCAATGCACTAGTCTTTTTATTAATAATGATCAACTTATAGATTTCAAGGACCTCATAGAGAACTACGGCATCGATACACATCAGTTTTTAAATTATTCACAACTCAAATCCATACTCAAATCAAAAATTGATATAAAGAACAACCAACTTGAACCCCCCGAAATAAATGACAACATAATTCTATTTAAGAATGTAAATAAACTAACCTCCAAACTCTACAGACTAATGCACAAAATGGGACTAGCAACCACAGACATCTGCTCACAATGCACAACAAGAACAATAGATAACTACTTTCACGCACTCTGGGCTTGCCAACCGTTTCACACTTTCTGGAACTCTGTCACAAAAAATCTCTCCACCATACTGGACTGCAGAATCCCTTCATCCCCACAGCTCTGCCTACTAGGAGACACTTCAACCATCACCATCCCAAACAAATACAAGAGCAGCTTGCTCATCTTTTTCACCGTCGCCAAGAAAACAATTCTTCTAAATTGGAAATCAAAAAACTCAATAAACAGCAATCGCTGGATCAATCTTCTCTTAGAACACATCTCGATGGAAAAAATCACTGCTTACAATAACAACAAAATAACAGCTTTTACAGAAAGATGGTCCCCATTCCTCTCCTCGATGGGCCTATAGCTGCACCGGTACCGCACACATTCCTGACACCTCAAAACACATCACAATTTAACACACACACCTACACACACACACACACACATATACACACATACATACATACAGACATACAGACACATATTTACCCATTTATCTGTGTATGCCATAAATCTCCTTTGCTCTTCCTCTATTATTAATACTATTATTATTACTATATTATCAATATTTTCACTATTACCATGAATATGACTGTGTTAATCATTTCTCTTATTATGCTTATTTGGTTGGTTGTGTTTGTTAATGTTATTAGTATGACTGAATATTGTGATTGTTATTACTGACATTACTATCATTGCTATTATTACCTTATCATATATATCATATCTCTTCATTTGTTATTTTATTTATTTGTTTCTTATTATTGTTATTATTATTATTATTATTATTATTATTATTATTATTATTATTTTCTTATTGTATTCTCTCTCTCTAACAATAATCATGATAATGACATTTATATAATAAAATAAATGGAGAAGATGGGGCTGGACTGGATTGGTTGAGGATGGAGATGGGCGGGGACTTCATGTCGGCTTCCCTTGGGGCAGGAAAGGGGTCTCGGTAGGGATGGGCGGGGCTGAGCGGTGGGGACCTACCTCACACCCTCCCTCTCTCAAAACAAACAAAGCAGTCCACTCCTCAGCGGGCAGACCTCCCCGAAGGGTCCGGATGTTGCCCAGACCAGGAAGTGACACAGGAGTTTAGATTTGCAACGGGCCAGCAGCTACCTTTGGGTTTGGCTGCGGCCCAAGGCACAATCTAAAATTTAAAATAAATAAATAAATAATATTGATGACAAAAAACGAAACAAAAAAAACAAAAAACAAAAAAAAAGAGGGTGGGGGGACTTTCACTGCCGCCTAGCCTATCTCCCGCTGGGGCTGCCGACTGGGCTACTTGGGACCGGCTGAGGGGCCCCCTCGCTTGCCTTCCTGATCCCCTGGTCCGACCCCACCCCTCACCGCAATATAGTATCATCAACGTAATATAAATTATTAACTATAATCCGAATAATTAATCTTAGGATAGTCATTATCATGATTTATTGCTTGAATTAAGTTATGTTCACATGTTATGTTCACATTAGGTTATTATCCTGTGCTATATTACTTCATGATATATTATAGTATAAATTTGCAGTGTACTACATAATTATACCTCACATTATCTCTTGTGATCATACTGCATTTCTTATTATAATATCTCGTTTTACACTATACCGTCTTATCTGAAATTGTATTAGGTTAATATATATTATGTTAATATATCTCATATCATGTTGCATACTATTACTACTTATTTAGCTATTTATTTATTTATTCATTTATTTTATTTTATTTATTTATTTTTTTGTTTTCTCCCTTCAGTCTTACTTTCCTCCTCCATCTCTTTTCTTAATAGTTTTTACTTAATTTACTTATTTATTTCTATTGTACTATCGATCAGTACCATATTACATGTGTTTATAATATCTTATATCTGCCTCTCACCTACCTGTACGCATGCACACACTCTCACTCACACACACGCACCTAAGTCATCCAACTTTCTCCCATGAATAGTAGAGAACTCCTTGGCGCAGTATAACCTGAGACCAGCAGAGCCAGAACTTCCTCACTGCAGGGCTCTCAAGCAACACCTGATCTTTAGTAGGGAGTGTCCCAGATGCTTTCTATGTGTGAAGAGTTGAGAAGAGTACTCGTAGAGTCCCCATTTAGTGATGAATGCCGTTTTCTTGCGGCCTTTGTCATCAACTGCAATCTGCCAATAGCCTGACTGAAGATCATCATGAGCCTTCATCAGATCCAATCCCAAGAGGACTGGGTCTCGTATGGGAGCTACATGCACATCCCAGTTGATTTTTCTGGATCCAATCTTAAAGGTGACGTTCAATCCATATTTTGCCTGCATGCCATCTCCAACTCCTGCATTCAGAAGGGATGTCTTCTTCAGGCTTGTCAGATCCCCATCAGAGAAACTGCCATTTACAATCAGAGAAATCTGTAGGCTCTCACCCTTGTTTTTTGTGCAGCCAATCTGTAGTCCCTGTTGCTGATGATCTGGATGAAGTGTCCCCTTGTGACCTTGAGCGTTGGTCAGGGTCCTTGTCACCATGGTTACGTGAAGCTGTTGGGCTCGGTGACCTCTTGCAGTCCCTCCTGAAGTGGCCTTGCTCCCCAAATTTTAAACATGGGCCAGCTGTTTCACGGTTTGCGCTTGGAGACCGGGAGTGTATTCGGCTGGGCTGCATTTGGTGATAGTTTTGTTTCTTCTCTAGCAGCTGAGCGTGTTGTGTTGTTGCTTTAAATTGCTGGTGCTCTGCATAGGAAGACTGGATGTGTTCAATCTGCAGCTGTAGGTTCCCTACCGTACGCACAAGAGACTTAACTTGGTCAGTCAGGGCAATATACTGGTCAGCAGTTGCATACTGGGGGCTCTGAACCCTATGAGATATAGCCATGAAGTCTTCACAAATATCGCCATATGTGCCTTGCTCTGCTTTTTTTTTTTCAGTTTCACATCCCACAGAAGCTTTGAAATTATGTTCGTGAGCCTCTACACACTTCTGAGCCTCTGCGAGCAAGCATGGATCTCGGTTCATAACTTCATAGGCAACTTTTTGATTTCTTAGACCCTTAAGGAAAGCGTCAGTTGCCAGTTGATCTTGCATTTGTAGGTCCACTCCTGGATATGCCAGCCACAGTAGAGATCCCCCTACTTCTGTTAGCTCTAATTCACTTCCACTAGCTCCGGTTAGCGTCTGTTAGCGTCTGTTAGCTTCTGACAGCTCAGGTTAGCTTCCGTTAGCTTCTGCTAGTTCCGGTTAGCTTCCGCTACCTCCGGTTAGCATCTGTTAGCTTCCGACAGCTCCGGTTAGCTTCCGTTAGCTTCTGCTAGTTCTGGTAAGCTTCTGCTACCTCCGGTTAGCGTCTGTTAGCATCTGTTAGCTTCTGACAGCTCCAGTTAGCTTCCCTTATTTTGCCAGATGGATGTACTCACGGTTATCAAAACTTTGAAGATCCCAATTCTGACATTAGTTGTTGTGCTTTCACCTTTTTGAGTGAGCTAAGCTAGCTTGTCTGGGTGTGGAGTGGAAATCACTTCACACAACAAGGAATCTTCAGTTTATGGACTTAGTGAACTTGGGTAGGAGAGTTACAGCATTCAGCCACAAACAGTAGCCTAACAAACTGTACACTATGCTGTGTTGAGGGCTCCGGCTCAGGCACAGAACAGCAAGCCAGAGCTGTCCATGCAACGAACCGTTCAACCGGCTTAGCTTTACCTCAACTGCCATTTCCTGAGTTCTCGCCACGCCCCGATGTCACATTCACAAACTTAAACAACATGCTCCATCTAGCAACAAGTAACATATCATGAAGGAGGAAGGACAGGGAACAATTTATCTATTTTGAACTCCCTTACAATATTAATACAAAATAATTGTTTTTTCAATACCTTCCATGTCATGTGGCCCAGTACTCAAGCAGCAGATTGTATTAGTAAACTGTACGAATGAGACACAGCTGTTTTTATTGTATTTTAGTGCTTCTACTATTTTTGAATATTAATATGCAGAAATTATGATTTTTTTTCTTAATAGCTTCCATGTCATGTGTCCCACTGACACTTCTGCTCAAGAGGTTAACATATTTTCAAGCAGCAGTGTCAACCTCTACACCATTTTGTCTCCTGTCTAAGATTCTGATTCTGAAATTCTGAAAATGATTTATTTATTCATTTTCAAAAAATCTCACCACTTGTCACCATTTAAGGGGTTATTTTTCCAAATTTTCCGGGGGGCAATTAAAAATTGCGTCTGTCTCAACGTGTCGGCTCGGGTGCTGAATGTAACTTGTGCTACTGTCGGAAAACGGGTCAGATGCGGATTTAAATATGGCGGGTTTGGACGGGTTTGCAAAATAAGACCGGTGCAGGACTCTGCTCCAAGTGACCATTTTAATCCTCCAGCTAATTATCAAGCTAACTATCCAACATGCTAGTTAACATCAAGGACTGCGGTGGAAGACGACGGTAAAATATTTCCTTTCTTTAACACTGGATTTATTCAAGCCAATCGTTTTATATGAAATTGGATTTTTTGTGAATATACAATAACAAACTAGATGTTTCTGATACTCTTCAACTCACCCAAACAGTCAGTCATAGGCGACATTTTTGTCATTTTGTAAGTAATTTTTGGCTGCTTCGGAGCGGCACACAGACCAACCATCTGTCACAGTGTGTGTGTCTGCGTGTGAGTGCGAGTGGAGGAGCCTCCGAAGGAGTGAAGCACTGCTCCAGGTTCGAAAACAGCTTTTCCCCCACTAATACAGCCCTGAATTAGTAGTCCTGAAGTCATTAAAAATAATGCAAACTGAGACTGACTGAAATGTCGGTATGCGTTGGAAAGGCGGAAATATTTTTTAGATGCCATATTTAGACTATGGCCGGGTCAAATTAGACTATGGCGGCTGCCACAGTCTTGTCAATGTATGGGAAACACTGTACACTATAGGCGTTTAATGCAATAACATCCTCTTAAAAGCCTATCTGAAATGATCTGAACCATGTTATTTATTAGCCTATAATTGTGTCTCTGCCAGGCTTAAATCTTGTGCTTTTGTACTAGTTGCTTTAGGCCTATTTAAAGTTGGTGCTTTGAGAGTAAATTATTATTTAGACTACTTTATACACTTACAGCCATTCATCCACTCCCTTCCTCTACACAAATCAAATCAAATCAATTTTATTTATATAGCCCAAAATCACAATCACATTGCCTCAATGGGCTTTACAGTCTGTACAGTGAACAACATCCTCTGTCCTTAGACCCTCGATTCGAGTGAGGAAAAACTTCACATGTTGATGGAAAAAAACCTTTCAACAGGGTAAAAAAAACAATGGAAGAAACCTCAGGAAGAGCCACAGAGGAGGGATCCCTCTTCCAGGACGGACAGACATGCAATAGATGTTGCGTGTACAGAAAGAGCAGCAATCACAGTTTACAAGTTACATCAACAGAAAGTCTGATACAAGTTATATGAAAAATTGAGTGGATCCAGGAGACGATCGAGCAGGACGAGGTATCACCAAGTGCTGCCCAAGCCAGACGTCCTCCTGTCCACCATGATGACCTGGAAGAGAGCAGGCCACACAGGAGAATTAGTAAAGGACAGAGAGAGGCATCATGATTTACAGGAATGTAGATATCAGGAGGTGGTGAAGCAGAGGAGAGCAGGGATCCAGCCGAGCCCAGGGTGTGACGGTCCGGATCAGTCAGTGTTTCAAGGCAGCAGGAGCCCAGAAACGGTAGATGGTCCCAGGATGCCGTGGTCCATCAGAAGGGAGCCTGAAAGAAAGAGAGGAGGAGGAGAGAGAAAAAGGGGGAGGGGGAGGAGGAAGCTACAGAGAGTGTAGAGAGTGACACAGCTTGTGGGAACAGAAAACAAAAACAAAGGTTAGAGAAATGCAATATTGATCAGAATAAAAAGATTGTTTCTCGTCGGCAGCACAAGATAGTCTTATACTGTAGGAACTCATTGAGACTGACAACGACCCACTGAAGAAGCTCACATGTGATGTCAAGGGCTAATTAAAGGCTACGTCAAAGAAGTGAGTTTTGAGTTTAGATTTAAAGGCGTCAACAGAGCCAGATTGTCTGATGTCAGCTGGGAGGTTATTCCAAAGGAAAGGAGCCCGATAGGAAAAAGCCCTGCAGCCAGCTGACTTCTTCTTGATCCTGGGAACTATCAGGAGCCCTGAATTTTGAGAGCGTAATGCCCGAGTAGGAGTATATGGTTTAATTAGATCTGACATGTACGACGGGGCAAGGCCGTGTACAGCTTTATATGTCATCAGCAGCACCTTAAAGTCTGATCTTAGATGCACTGGGAGCCAGTGCAGAGACGCTAAGATTGGGGTAATATGATCAAATTTTCTCGTACGTGTTATGACTCTGGCTGCAGCATTTTGAACCATCTGAAGACTTTTAGTGCTCTCACGTGGAAGGCCTGAAAATAAGGCATTGCAGTAATCCAGACGAGACGAGACAAAGGCATGAATCAGGATCTCTGCATCCGCCGTGGACAGGAAGGACCTAATTTTGGCTGTATTGAGCAGGTGGTAGAAGGCGATCTTGGTAATTTCTTTGATGTGCTGATCAAAAGAGAGCGTAGAATCAAAAGTAACACCTAGATTCTTGACAGTTGAGCTTTGAGAAATAACGCAGTTGTCGAGAGTGACAGCCACCTGATCAACATGGTGTCTCTCGCTGGCTGGAGTGATGACCAGCATCTCAGTTTTTTCCGAATTTAGGAGCAGGAAGTTTTCAGACATCCACTTCTTCACTGCACATAGGCAGGTCTCTAGTTTCGTGATTTGAGATTTGTCGTCAGCTTTTAGGGGCACATACAGCTGAGTGTCGTCCGCATAGCAGTGGAAATATATTCCATAGCTCCGAATAATTTGGCCGAGAGGTGAAATATACAAAGAGAAAAGTAAAGGGCCCAGAACAGAACCCTGGGGAACTCCGTACTTCACAGCAGTGAAAATTGATGAAGTGCCATTGTAGGAAACACATTGTGTTCTTTCGGACAGGTACGATTTTAGCCAGGCTAGGGCCAGGCCAGAGATGCCAAATTGACTTTCAAGTCGGTCTGACAGTATGCTGTGATCTATAGTATCAAATTATAATTACACATTATAATGAATTTTAATCTAGGAGATTGTGATGAGCCAAACAATGTAGCTGAATATAAATTACATGCATCTAGTTTTCCTTTGAATGCTGTGTGTGTGTGTGTGTGAGAGAGAGAGAGAGAGAGAGAGAGAGAGAAGCAACAGGTAGCCCAATTAAATGTAAACTCTTTTCTTTATGACCGAAACACTTGTCCACCTCTTCTTACAATGCAGGGGGGTACTCATAAAATTTCTCCAAGGTTGGCAGGTCTGCCTCTGCCACCAGTGTATAAATGTGTGTGTGTGTGTGTGTGTGTGTGTGTGTGTGTGTGTGTGTGTGTGTGTGTGTGTGTGTGTGTGTGTGTTTGTGAATGGATGAATGCGGACTAGGGCTAGGTGCTGTATGGCCTCAAAGTTGTAGTCTGTAAATATTTTTTGGTATATTTTATGATCTGACAGTAGAATAAGATACAGGTCAGCTGCGTAAAAATCCACTGTCTCTGGCTTACTGGGCAGTCAAGAGCGACGCAGAGTTGACCACTTTTCTGCTGGACAAGTAAGGACCCCTGCTTGATGTATGTTTCATTCTATTTTTTAACCACAAGGCTAAGATGGTGGTGGTTGCAGTAATATTCGCAATAGCGATATCACCGATGTTGTTGTTGAGCTATGTAGCTTGTTGGTAAATCTAGCTTGTTGGTTTGTAAGCTAACTTAGCTTTGTCTTTATGGTTACTGGTTAGCAAAAGTGTCTTTCAAGTGACTAAGCAGTTATAACATTTGTGTTGGTGTACAGGACGCTCTGAAGTAGTTGTTGGTTTAGAGAAATAATGTAACTCATGCTTCAGATGGGCAGTATGGCAAAAATGTTGCACCGGGTAATGATTTGCTGTCAACTCTGTCTACCACAATGTAAGGAATATTGTTTGTTACTCGGCATGAGGCACTTGTCATTGTAATTTAAAGAACAGTCATGGCTTATGTTGCTGTTGTTATTATTCTGAATGCGGCACCTTGGTTATCTGGCATCTTCTGTTACCGGTTACAAGCCTGCTTGTGCACAGCAGGCTCCTCTGTGGGGAGGGGCTTTGAAAGCAGGGCTGCAGCACAGTAGAGAGGAAGAAGGAAGGACCTGGGAGCTGTGCTCATTCAAATTTCTGGCTAAGTCCACTTTTTTCCCAAAACTCCAGAATGCAGCTTTAAAAGTATTTTACGGTATTTTTAGGCTTTATCGGGATAGAAGATATGCCTTGAAATGTGAAATATACTCAAAAGTACCTCGTGAAGGTTTAAGTATAAAATCACAATATTTTTGACCAAACTCCTCGATATTGATATTGTGACAATATTGCATTGATTGCTATTGACACTTTTCCAAACACTGATAAACGCACAATGATAAATAGTCTTCAGTAGTGTGGATTCAATGACTTACAGCAAGTATTAGTATTAAATAATACCAGTATCGGAAATGCCTCCGATACTGCTGAAAATGCTGGCATCGGCAAAATATTTTGTAACAGATAACACAAAATTATTTTAGTGATGTTTTTAAATGTTTTAAGTTTACATAAAATAAAGATTACATTTGCAGTTGCCTTAAATAATCTCAATGTTATCTTATGAATATTGATATTCCTCAACTTATAATTAGGGAGTAATTCACTCAAAATCTTCAGTATTGTTCAACTCATATAATGTGGGAAATAGACTCAAAATCGCGGCCGGCACACGGATCCTAAATGCTATTGTGGCTGGACCGTCCAGCTCCGCCTTCCCACAGGCTGCAGTCATTACCTTCTCTAATGATATGCAAACCACGCTCTACTTGCCCCTCCCCTCAGGCCCCTCCCTCTCGACGCCAAAACAGTGACAGAAAGTTGAAACTGAAAATTAGTGAGACTGAAAAAAAACTGACATTGTAAAAAAAAATCTGTCACTGAAAAAAAAGTGACATGAAGAAAAAATCCAAAGATTGTCATTGAAAAATACAAAAAAATCCCAATAAAATAATAAAATTTTCAGATTTTAATTATTTTAATGAGTTTCTTTTTTCAGTGCCAAAACTTGTTTCAATGCCAATACAACTGTTTTCAATACAAATGTTTCAATGCCAATGTTTCCTTTTTCAATACTGGTTTTGTTTTCAATGCCAATTTTTTTTTTGGATGCCAAATTTTAATGTCACTGTTCTGGCTACATAGACATGCACTCAAAATTAATTCTAAACTGAAATACTGATGTCGACCCACTACACAATTATAATCAGCTGATAATGTTAGAAAACATGAAAGTGACACCACAGTGACAACTTAACAACTTTTTTTATTTAACACAATGTGCTTTTTAAAAAGGCACAAGGTGCATCAAGGTAGGCATTAGGCAACAGAACATTACACGTGATGAGTGATTCATTCATTGAACAAATCATTCTTCTTACTGTACCTTGAAGGCTGCTAGTCACTTGTTTTTTAAATAAAACATTCAAATAAAGTACGTGTTTCTTACTGTGCTGTACTTCAACTGGGAACATCAGGTAGTGCATCAAGATAGGCATTAGGCAAAAGAACATTACACATGTATAGTGCATGAATTGAACAGTCATTTTCCACAAGTTATTCAGTACAAAAACTAGGGCTGGGGAATACATCAATGTTGTGATATTTATCTATTAATAATCAATGTATTAAATCTGACGTAGAAGAGGCAAACAGTGTCAAATCCTAAATCTGAGGTAGAAGAGGCAAATGATTACATTTGTAAAGAGGGGGAAAAAACCCAAAAACCTTCCTCAATACTCAGCTCAACAAATAATCCATTCTGAGTGATTCATTCATTGAACAAATCATTCTTCTTACTGTATTTTGAAGGCTGCTAGTCACTTCAAGCAGCCTTGAAGTGACTAGCACTTCAATGCTATAAAACATTCAAATAAAGTACTCGTTTCTTACTGTGCTATACTTCAACTGCCAACATCAGGTAGTGCATCAAGATAGGCATTGGGCATCAGAACATTACAGTGTATAATGCATGAATTGAACAGTCATTTAAAAACCAGGGCTGGGCAATATGTCAATGTTGCGATATTTATCTATTAACAATCAGTGTATTAAATCTGAGGTAGAAGAGGCAAACAGTGTCACATCTTAAATCTGAGGTAGAAGAGGCAAATGATTACATTTGTAAAGAGGGGGAAAAAAACAACAAAAACCTTCCTCAATACTCAGCTCAACAAATAGTCCATTCTGAGTGATTCACTCTTTGAACAAATCATTCTTCAGCGTCAGTAGACACCCTTTCAGTGGTTTGTTGTCCTTAAGACACATCACAACTTTTTGGATAAATGTAAAGCTCGAGATTCTTTGGGTACTTTAGGTCTAGTGCATGGATGTACCCAAAGAGCAGGAGAAATTAGTCAGCCAGATTTGTGGGACCATTCACAAGTATTTCATCCTCCACAACAATACAGATGCTCTCAGGGCTGAAGAGGGCCACATCAGTAGTGTCATCCGTGACAACTGTCAGGAGAGCCACCGGAGTGTCAGAGAGATCTGGACCATCTGCTTACTACAAAACACATATAATACAAGAATGAGTCCAGCCCCTCAAGGATACAAATCATGCTAATGATGTCTAGACATTACTGTCGCTTAGCACTTTGCACTTAGACTGCAACTAAGCCACATGTTTAAACTATTTTCTTTACATATGCTTATATCTTATGTAAGTTTCACACCTATCTGTTAGCATACTTTTGTTTAGTCGAATGCTTTATACTTACCTTTTCATTTATCTGATTTCTACATGTCAGTTTGCAGAATAACAACTCAAGTAAACTTCATTAACAGGTCCTGGGGGGTATTCCAGAAAGGAGGTTCAACAAACTCTGAGCCTAACCCTGAACTCTGAGTTGACTTAAGGCTAATATAAAAGAAAGTGATGTTAAATTCAAAATGAAAAGACGACAGCATCTAAAACTGTCAGTGATTTTTATTACGGCCGCGTTACTTTTTTCCCCCCCACAGAAAATGTCCGCTTCCTGTTTTCTCCCCCTGAATCACAGTATTGGAGCTCCATTGATGGTGGCTTTTTACTAGTTGTCAGGCACAAGCTCAGTTCAGAGTTAACATACTCAGAGTCGACTTACCTAACTCAGATCAGCTGTTCTGGAACTGAAAACTCAGAGTTTCAAGTCACAGGGTAAGTCAACTCAGAGTTCTAGGTTATGCTCAAAGTTTGTTGAACCTCCTTTCTGGAATAGCCCTCTGGAATGGAGAACTCAGAGTTTCCCTCATCTCAGGGTTCACAGAGTTTTCACATAACCTGCTTTCTGGAATACCCCCCTGGTTCTCCTAGAGTTCTTTGACTGATGTCATATGTTTAAGCTGATTGATAGTGAGGCCAGTACACTTAAATTACAGGTCCTGAAGAACTTGGAGGCATCTTCACGCAGGTACACAGGAAATGCACGAAGGACGAGGGCCCGTCTCATATTTACGTCACGTTGTCCCTAGATAGACAAAAAATATCCATTACAATAGTATTTACACAAAGCATAGCAAACACACAAAAAGTGGTCATTGCTATAGATGGTAGATTCAGAATGTTGGGTCACCATTTCTATTGTAAATACTTTAATAACTCACAAAAGAAAAAACCTAAAATTGTAAATCAAGTTTTACGAAAACAGTAGTTATTTGGACTTCTTCAAATTGAAGCTGATAAAGTATATTTTTAAGGTTCCTCTTTCTGATAGAATACATCTTGTCAAGACGTCTATCTCTGATGAGATGACAATGTTGTGTTCATGGCATAATCACTTAACCTCGGGGCACAGTCGAGGCAATTCACACTATGGCTTCTTTTAGTTGTCTGCAAACTATCTGTTAATAATCTGTTTCTGAATCATGCAAAGTTAAAAATTCACCTGAAGGTCATAAATCCTCATGAGCTTGGCTAGCTCTTCCGCTATCTTGCCAGTCTTGGTGGCCTTGTCTCTGAACAAGATGATGAATTTCGGCGTGTGTCTGTCCAGCTCCTTGTAGAATTGATTGCGCAGGTTAACGTTGTTGATTCGGTGAAACTCTGCAAACACCTGTACATGGACAGAATTACACAGAAATGTACAAAGATGAATTAGGAACAGAATTGTGAATGTATTTTAAGAAGTTTCAGTTGGCAGGTAGCAAAACCAAGGGCAGAACCAAGGTCAAAATACAAAGATAATTGTCATTCTTTAATTTAAAACAGGCTGTATAATGTTATGTAAAGGAAATCAAAAATAATAAGCCTCTGTATACTTTGTTTACTGTGAATGGCAAAATATATGTCACAGCTTGATGTGTTGTCAACTTTTACATCTGCCATTTGCTTTTTGGTGAATTTTTTAAAAAATTTAGATTTTTAAAACAGGCATTTAAATATTGGAAAAATCAAACATGTTCAAAGTGGGCATGCTAAAGAGTCATGTTGATTAATTAACAGGGAGAACAGTAAAATAATAAAAACTTTTTTTTTTTTTACCTGTGACTCTATAAGTAGGGCTGGCCATCTGTCCACGATGTCTTTCACCCGTGGAGCTACAAGAGCTCCAACAATTTCTTGGCGACGAAGGGCATAGGTTGTGTTCATGAGCTTGCCTATGACTAATTGGTTTCTCTCAGTCTTTTCAACTTCATGTATGATTTCTTCTCTGATTGTTTCCAGAGTGGCTGGGGTTTGATCCTTTGGTAGGTTGATGATGTAGTTTACCTCAGCTTTTCGAGCTTTCTTAATGTCTTGATGGGGGTGGTCATTGTCGGGGTTTTTTCAGCTCCGCCTCCCTGTGTTGATGGCTACTTCTGCAACCCCAGCTTTGGCCAGATTGTTACGGTAAGAAGCAACCTTGTACCCTATGTGACGTTTCCATCCCAACTCCCCATCTTCACCAGCCGTCATTCTGAGACATGGATGAGCTATAATCAAAGCTTGAGCAGCCATTGCCAATTCCTTTTCATGTGGGTATGGTTTGAAACTGTAGATCGTTTCTGCCATTTTTTTAAGGATTTCACTCTTCTGTGACCTCTTTAACTTCAGCAATTTTCCTGATTCTTCATAAACACGATTTCCTTCATCTAGTATATAATCCATTTCATAACCAAAACCAGGAACAACAAAGTGATCAGGCCAACTCTTCTGGCGCTGTAACGCAGGTACATGCGGAAGTATGTCTGTGTCAGAAGATGCAGTAGATGAGGTGTCCCCTTCAGGTCTGACGACTCTCAGTGTGCCCTTCTCTGGTAACTCCTGGATGTCCACAAGAAGACAAAGATCACCATCAAAGTCTGGATCCTCATAGTGCAGGCTAAAGTCCCCATCCAGTCTCGGCTTGAACCGCTCTTGCATTATTTCTTTTAGCTCCTCCACTGACTTTGGTCGCTCAAGTAGAGTAAGTTTCAGGGCGATGTCTCGTGCAACATACACACACAGCACATGCTTCTGGGCAGCAGACACCTGTTGGTTCCTAAAAGACAAAAACACGTTAATTTTCATGGAGAGTGAAGGTGACGCACACACAATGTATACATGCCCATATACCCACTGGGACACCACTTGAACGATGGGATGTATGGAAAGCCAGCTGCTGGAGTGGGGCAGTTTATTCATGGACCCACTGGTCTGCACAGCTCCAAGAGAATGTTGCAGTCAGCTGTTTACCTGCTTCAGCAAATCTTCAGTGTAATAATATGAAACACTTGGGTGTCAAGAGCAATCTTCCATCTATGTTGTAAGCGCAGAGAGGTGTTTTGTCATTTAGCTCTGATGGGGTGTGAACAGCCAGAAGTAAGATCTCAGGTGTTCAATGTAGTGTGATGTGTGCTCTTGGCAAAGAAAGACAACGCTACTGTTCACCAGGAGAACCTGTTCAATTCTACAGTAATTAGGTAGTCCTCCCTCTTGTCCCACAGACTAAAACATTCCTACATCATAATCAGTTCCATCAATGCAGACCTTTGATGTGCTGTAAATAACATTGCTTGCTGTTATTTGTTCAGTGTAAGTCTTGGCAACATTTGGAAGCTTTGATACCCGTACAGAAGAGACATTTGATGTCTGCTGGTGAGGTTTGAAGAATCCGGAGGCACTGAGATGGTATGCTACCATGTATTGATGGCTGTCTGCAAGTGTTTTTAACACATTTTTAAAGTTTTGTGTGTTGTGTACAACTCTCTTGAAAAAACGGTGTTTACCCTCAAACCTCATTGTCCACAAGTGTACAAGGGGCCCAAAACGGCATACAAGGTCAGGATAGTGTTCAATGAAGTGATGCTTAGGACGGAGTTTGAAATCTGGAAAGGCTTCTTTCAGCATCTCTCTATGATCCTGTATCTTGGACTGTAAATACTGGGTGGACTCCTCTGAATTCTGAGCACAGCGATAACTCTGCTACCTCTTTTAAGTCCATTAGCACAGTCCATGCTCCATCCTCTTCAGGAACTGCATTCCCAATAATCAAAGGGAGCAGTCTAAGCATTGTGGCATTTTCATGGCCATTACCACCAATGCTTTTCTTTACAGAGAAGGTCTGTGGTATTTTATGAGGTTTGTCAAGCTTGTCTGTGTGCTGGTATGGAAATGACAATTCTCTCGTTAAAATATTCAAAGGTGAAGTATTTGCAACGGATCATCTCTCCGATACACAGGGTGAGCTCTACGGGCACAATGCCCTCAAAAAGATCGTGGAGGGCATCAGATGGAAAGCCAGTGACAGTATGAAAATGCTCTAGATGCTGGCTCAGGACACAATCTGCCTGAACACCATTCTGACTCTGACTATCCCCATGCATTACAGCATTTACATCACGATTATGACTTGCAACTTCATGAGTCTGAAGTTTAGCTTATGTCGCTGTGCAGAATCTGCAAAAATATTCTGCTCTAAAAGACTGTGAAAAGCCTGCCAAATCATGGGCTGCAAGATTGTCAGATACCACACACGACTGTTCCTTGAACTACCTTACCAATAGACTCAATGAATACCCCATCTTGTTCATGGGTACAGAGGTCTCTCAACAAAGGTCCAAGTGCTTTTTCATAGCCAAATGTCTGTATGTCAGTCACTTTACATAAAGCTGCAAGCTGAATCACATGCAGGGCTGATCGGTATTTACTGGGAAGATCCGCAAGCATCCACTATACTGAACAGATTTTGTGTATTTTGCGTGATGTGCCAAGTGGATTGGCTATTTCCAAATCTTTAACTCATCTGAAGACAATAATGTGTTCTCTTTGAAGTACAAACCATCTTGGTGGCTTACATAATGACTGTTTTGTGCCACTTTTGTTTCATTAATTGTGCAGAATATCTGTATGATTGAAAATGTTTTGTATCATCTCAAGAATGGGAACATGCACTGCTGTGTGTCCTGGCTGTAGCAGATACTGTACAGGCTTTACCACAGGTTAATTATTTTGGATGAAGGTTTTCCTTCTATTGGTTGAGGATAATTGCTTCCCCTTAGCTGTGACACTGACAACAACATTACTGTCCATAACAGTACTGACAACATCATTTAGTCACTGACAGTGATGTCATGACTCTCTAAGACCTTTCTAATGTCATGTTTGAGTATCGGTTAGGACAAGGAAAATATCTGAGTCAAATGTTCCATTATTTCCTGAGATGCCATGTCAGATACATGAAGAATAGATTGCATCTTTAGGAATAATGATGCCAAGTTATGGTTCATAGTTCTTGCATGGGCATGCTACCATCTCATGACTTCGTAAATGACTTCTCAAATGACCAAATAGAATTTCCTCAGAAAAGGGCTGCTTGAAGTTACACAAAGGACATGTAAAAAAACCACATGCTCCTTCAGTTGCATCTACTCTACATGAATCATTATGTGATCTTGACAGATGAGCTTTCATCGCTTCGAATGATGCAAAAGTACAAATGCAACTGTCATAGAGAAATGGCAGAGGGGACACTCTTGAATATGGCTATAATGGCTATGCAGTACAGCATAGTGCCAAAATAATTGTCCCCGGGTATTTGAAGTTGCAGAACACAACTTGCACTTCCACTCTATTAGGCCAACTTCACCCTGCAATTTAAATATTTTCAATTTAAGTCCAAACCATTTCAGCCCTGTTTTGCACTTTTGGCTACTCAAAAATTGAATTTGTACAAGTTGAAATGTACGTAAAATTTTGAATAAGGGGGGAAGTGATTATGCCAACCAATGGACAACACATCAGTAATTTGATTAAGTCTGTTCTGCTGCAAAAAATCTAAACATTGTGAATAATTCAGGGCGAAAATGTCTATTTCTTTTTATTCAAATTAGTACACAATTTACAAAACTCACCGATTGGTGAAACGCGGACTCTCTGTGGCACTCGTTGTAGTCCAATATCTGTACAAAACAAGCACACAAAGATAATTTATTAATGTTCAAAAACATTTTTAAAACAATACATAATGATAAATGAAATTTAAAAAAAGGGAATATATAGAAAAAAGTTTCCAAATCTATCAAAAACATTAATTGTACACTAATTATAGTAAATATAAAAATGTTAAAAGATGAGCAAGTTAGTTATTAACAAGCAAAGCATCAAAGTTGTGCCCATATAGATATTATATTATAGCTATTTGTGTTGATGTTTTTGTTTTTAACAAAGTATTAATAAAGGGTTCAAGTGATCAAGCTATTTTTTTCTGTGGACCCCACAGTTAAGATAAAAACATTTAAAGAAATAGCAAAAGAATGACTGTGGAAAGACATAAAATAAAACCAACTGTTAACCCAATTTCATAATACATCCTACCAAAACTGTTAAAAGGATTTCAAGATGATCTCACAACCACACACTTGAGCCTAGGGTTGTCACGATACTAAAATGTTCAACTCGATACGATACTCAGGAAAATATTCGATACTCGATACCATTTTCGATACCACAAGGATTAAAAAAAGGCTCCAAAATTTAAAAGAAATATTTCTATGAACGAGAAAAATGCAAAAATAACCTCTGTTACGACATGTAACAATTAACAGAACCACACGTTAAATATTTATGATAAAAAACAGTTGTGCAAAAAGAATCTGCAACTATGATAACAAGTTTCAGGTCTGAGGTAGTGCAAAAAATTATCGGTATCGATACTTTTGAAAATGAGTATTGTATTCGATACAACATTTTAGTATCGATACTTTTTTGAGTTTCACAGGCCTGGTTAGCATCATGTTAACACACTCACATTATGTTGTTTAGCATTGTTCGTTTCACGCTAGCACACACATACACATGGCTCAACGTAAACTATTGACTGTGTAATGCGGACACTAATTGAAACTAGCCAAATTGCATTTCCTGCGAAAATACAGTGTGAATGCTGAAGGCTAAAGCGAAACCTGCTGAATGTTCTGTCGAAAGCTGAAAAAGCTGAAAGCTGAAATGCCAGAAAAGCTGAAAGCACTGTAAAGCTGAAAAAGTTAGAAAAGTTAAAGGCTGAAAGAGCTTAAAAGTTGAACATATTGATAGCTGAACAGTTTCTGGAGCTGAACATGAAGCTGAATGTATGAAAAAGCTGAACAGGCTAAAAAGCTGAAAATTGTGAAAAAAGGCTAAAAACTTGAAAAGGTAAAGGCTGAAAGAACTTAAAAAGGTGAAAAAGGATGAAAAGGATGGAAAGCTGTAGATTGAAGGGGCCAAAAAAGCTAAAACAGGTGAAAAAAGATGAAAAGGTGAGTAGCTGTAGAATAAGAGAGCCAAAAAAGCTTAAAGAGGATGAAAGTGAGATGAAAGTGAGAGGGCCGAAAAAGCTTAAAAAAGTGAAAAAAAGGATGAAATGCTGTAGAGTAAGAGGGCCGGACAACTTTAAAAAGGTTAAAAAGGATGAAGTAAGAGGGCCGACAAAGCTTGAAAAGTTGAAAAAGGATAAAAAAATGTAGAGTAAGAGGGCTGGAAGGGGTTAAAATGGTGAAAAGGGGCTAAAAAGTTGAAAAGTTAAAGGCTGAAAGAGCTTCAAAGGGTGAAAAAAGCATGAAAAGGATGGAAAAGCATGAAAAGCTGTAGAGTGAGAGGGCTGAAGAAGCTGAAACAGGTGAAAAAACGATGTAAATGTACAAAAGTTAAGGGTGAAGGAGCTTAAAATGACTGCATATACCTGGAGCAGGAGCAACCCCAAGCAAGAGTACACCTGAAAACCTGCAGCCACGGTGGCCCTTTACTGGATCAGTTTGACACCACTGGTCTATGTAAAGTAAAAGATGTGGGATCCAAATCCAGCTGAAGAGAATTCTTTCTTCAGTGTTCCAGCTGCTCTCAATCAACTGATGATGTCACACAATCTAGCTCACGCAATACACACGCTTTCTTGAGATACACACGCTGGAGAAGTAACAGAGATGAAGAGTCGCCATAAGAATGAATGCGATTCTTGAAAAAACTGTAATGGTCATGGCCAAAATATTTATATGATGAGTGAGAGGAGACATGGCTGAACTCTGTCATGTCATTTTTATTTCTGTCGAGTCAGAAATGAGGGCACAGGAGCGAAAGACAAATCCGGTACCATCTGCTGTAGGCCAGAAATTTAGCCTCAAAATTAACATTGTGGATTATGGACCAGGTGGTCAAGTTTGTCACGCTCGTGGGCTTCTAAATGGAAAACCGTAAGTCCCACATCTGAAATAAGACCACCACCTGACACCCAACAAGATTTCCTAAATTTTATGCATATATTGTTCATGTCGAGTAAAAGGTGAGGGATCAAAATCAAGCTGAAGACAATTTTGTCTCCCATTCTCCGAGCGGCCTCACACTCTAGCGATGATGTCACGCACTCTAGCTGATGCAATACACACCCATTATAAAATCAGAGGACGGGCAAAAAATCCTTAAAACTAAAACTGCGACATTTTCAAAACCGTACAAGATTTTTAAAAACTGAATACAGGATCAATAGTTCAAGTTCCGTTGACTCGTTTAAAGTTGGAATGGCGTCTCCAGCTCAACGTATGAGGGATAAGTAGAGGTTGAAAGGCGAAGAGTTTTGCAGAGGATTTTAAGAGTTTCCCATTTGCGTCAATGTTATTTTTTTTTTTTTAAAAAAGCTGAATTGCTGAAAAAGCTGAAAAGGTTGAAAGAGCTTAAAAAGCTGAAGATTTTGATAGCTGAATGGTTTCAATAGCTGAAGGTATGCTGAAGTTATAGCAGAATTAAATTTGAAAAAATTCCCCAAAACGATGAACGGGCAAAATTTTGCATTAAAAGCTTAATATTTCCAAAAGTATAATAGATAGAAAAGCCAAAAGTCCTTAAAAAGCTGAACATTTTGATGGTTGAATGGTTTTAATAGCTCAAGATTTGTAGGAGAAGAAAGGTGCCGAAAAACATACGGAATCAGGAATAATAAATTCCAGAAGAACAATAGTGTGAATACCTTTAGCATTCACACTAATAAGTATACTCACAGTCAAACTTGCATTACCGGCGAACAGCGAAAACAACAACCGGGAGAAACCGGAAAGCAGGGATAATGTTATGCTCGCGGCCTCCGCCACAGAGTTCAAACTCATGGACCTAACTCCCCCGTCCCGGGCAAACATGCATTGTGGGAAATGTAGTTCATCCAGGAAACCCACTGATTAACGTTAACGTTACACCGTTGTAAGATGAAGTAATGTAATGTATTTGTCACATTCAACAACTTCTAAAGTTACAATTACTTGGATTTGTAAACTATTCACAACAAATATTCAATGTGCACATTGTACAAATGTATTCCAAGTTCCAAATTTAAGACTATTTATTGAAATTCAATAAAAAAATTTTTTAAAAAACGTTAGCGTTACTTGCCAAATCAGGGCTGATGATAAGACGGCGCTTAAGAAAACGAGGGCAATAAGACTAATGAAAAAAACTGTAGTGGTGGTGTTAAAAACAAATAAAAATCAATTAAACTGTATTCCACATCCACACGGGCTGGCCAAAACTTCCCCGCATCAAGACAAATTCAAGATGGCTGACCCAGCTTTCCCGAGGGAGAGCTAAGACCCACTCACCAGAACGTCACGACGTCGATAACGTCATGTCACTACTGTATAGTTCCTGAACTTTTTGAGCGTTCCACACAAATTAGCTATAAAATGTTGAGCCCTATTCAATTAAAGTGGCATAAATCTCAACAGAGCTCAACACTTTATAGTTTGGTCAACTGCATAATCGTTCCCGCATTTGACTGTTATGAGCTTATTAGTTATGAGCTAGTACAACTGTTTGGGATTACAGTGTAGTCACGTGCGCACCGGAGCCAATCGCTGCAGAGCTCAAGCCCATGACATACCTTAACAAACACGCGGAATTATACCTGCAGCGGCGCGAGCTGGACCGGGATTTTGCCGGCGGTTTGATCCAGTTCTGTTCTGTGCATCTAAACTGACTGTTGTGGATAAATGAGACTAAAAGAGTCCGGACCGAGTCTGTTTCCGGATCCGGATACGCGGGGACAACAAAGTGGAAACGAAATCTGTGGAAGTTCGTGTGTAGCTAGCTGCTAGCCGCTAGCCCACACGGCCCACCTCCCGAGTCGACGGACAAGATGCACTGGCACGTCCAAAACCGGACTTAGGGTAAATAATGTTCGCCACGCTTTTTCGCGAACATTGCCATTGCAGGAGGAAACGGAAAAAACTGGCTTTTGTCACGAAATAGTCCAAGCAGCAAGTTTGGTTGTTGAGGAACAGGAAGTTGTGGGAGGGACGTTGGTGGATGAGTGACAGCAACAGTGATGTGTTGGAGACAGCGACAGAGATAGCAAGTTTTGAGCGTTGAGAGTTTTGTGACATATAGCGTGTTTGGAGTGTATAATTAGAGTGTTGTGTAGTGTGTTTAGTGTGTAGTGGAGTCGTTTTTTTGTATTGTGAGTCAAAGCAATGAGGAGACTGTTGAATGTGAAGCAGCCAGGAATGAGCTGAGCCCTGAGCCTGAGGCATTGCCTGCATTTAAATGTAAATAGTTACACATAACTTTGTAAATTTCAAAAACTTGTGCACAAATTTTGCAAACAACATTGTATATTTGCATTATAACTAATGCAATTGGTTCATTAAACATATTTGTGGTTTTCACAGTAAAAAAATCGAACTTTTTCCTACTCTGATTTTATGTTTTGTGTTTTTAGGTCCATAGTGTTAATATAGTATGTCAAAATGAAAAAAATAACTGTCCAGTCACACATGTGAGGTTGTGCTGAAAATAATGACACCAAGCAAGGCAAGGTAAATAGTTTTTAAGGTAAAATATAATGGTATAATCAAAAGTAGTCAAAAACAGCCAATTATATCCCTGACGTCCCACCTTCAAACACAACCTCATTTGGCCATTCATGAAAAAGCTACTTAACCTCCCACTTTTCTATAGGAATACATGCTTCCTACGGGCATTGCACTAGTTTTAGTTAAGTTGCTGTTGCACTACTGTTTTATACTGCTTTATTTAAAATGAATTGTAAATAAATGGCTTCCATTTGCTGTATTCATTCAGTATGAGAAAAATGTACAAATGTACATATAATAAAATTTACAGTCATGTACTCTCAGTTTAGGCCAATCAGAAGAAACAGGTACGTTCGTGGAGGATTGATGAGACAGGACAACGGTTTGGAAAGCGTACTTACAAAATGGCTTTATTGGCAACTGTGCCACCTTTACGTGCAAAACATGAAATATTTCAGATGTACCTGAAATCCCTTCTTTTATCAGAAGTTATCAACAACACTTAATATAACAACAAGGCACTTCACAGTGTTAGTTTGAGACATGCGCCCCAAAATAATAAACAAAACAGAAACAAAATTTAGTAGAGTCCAAAAAAAAAAGAAGAAAAAAAAGAGTGAAGTCAAGTCTGGGTTTCAGTCAATGTTCAGTCTGTTCATCTACCCGGGTAGTGTGATTTTATGCTCTATGTCTTATCTGTATGAAGAATTGATCCTTTCAGTGCACAGTGAAGCTCCCGCTGACGTCACACCCTCCGCGCGTGTAGGCCTGCGTCCCGCTCCACGATCCGCCGGTCCAGGCTCTGGCTCGGCATCAGAATCCACTCATACAAAAAAACCAACCTGCACAGGGCAGTAGTAGCAACATCTCCTTTAAATACAATCTTATTTATCTCATTAATCTCTCTTCTTCATGAATGTATCTTAACTGTACAGTATTAATTCTCTATTCTTTTATCTTAAATCAATGAACATGAATTATTCAGTGACAAAGTATCATACAGCTGCACAATAACTTTTTAACAGCCAAACACACAATATACATTTTAACTAGTTTCTTAACTTAACTCATCACAGCTAAATGTCCACAATTTATGTAACTTCTGTAACTTAAATGCACACAGCTGCGTGTGTTTTAGCTCAACAACAGGCTCAAACCAGTTTCCTTAGCTGCATAGCGTGTGCTAGCGCAGTTAACACATATCATCCCTTCTCCACAGAAACACACAATAAAATACAATTTCAACCTCAACATACATGTTTATCGGTCTCCGGTTGGCTTTCTAACCCTATCACAGAACATTACTATTCACAGTGGAGACATATTCAATAAAATTAGCAGGTAATTAGCCGCTGTCAGCATCGCTAGCATGCTACGCTAATTGTACATAGCACTTACTCACCGGAGTTTTCACTTGACAAAAATCAATATCCACACGGTCAGGTTCAGCAAGAAAAATCTCTCTTCCTTCTACTGAAGTCCTCTGATCTGATAACTCGAAAAAATTGCAGTCTTAACAACTTCACAGGCTATTATCAACCTTCTCAAACTAGCGTGTCTCTCGTGTAGTTCTCTCGTCTGCATCGGTGCATGGAAAAAGACCGAGAACAGAGGAAAAAAACAGTAAACTAAGGCGCTGCCAGTGTTGGTCTGAGATGACTGCGCACCCCTGCTGGTGAAACTAAGCAACATTTCAAAACTACAAGGCTGTATAGCTCTACAGACTGTTCAACTGCAAACATTTGGGGATAACACTGTGTGTGCAACTTTTGGGCGTTATAGGGGGCGGCTGTAGCTCAGTGGGTAGAGCTGGTAGGCTAGTGACCAGAAGGTTGCTGGTTCAAATCCCGGCTCCCCGGGGCGGGCCTGAGCTACATGTCGAAGTATCCTTGAGCAAGATACTGAACCCCCAAATTGCTCCTGATGTGCAGTTGGCACCATGCGTGGCAGCCACTCCATCAGTAAGGGTCCTGCGATGAGCTGGCGACTCATCCAGGGTGAACCCTGGCCTACGCCCAATGAGTACACTGGATTTGGCCCCAGTAAGCCCCGCAACCCCTTAAAGGGAAGAAAGCGGCAACATCCCGCGACCCTCACGGATTAAGCGGAACGAAAACGGAACGGAACGGAAGTATGATGGGTCTTTTTTTCATATCACACTGGTATCGGTATCGGTACTCGGTATCGGCCTATACCCACAGCACAAGTAACGGAATCGGTATCGGGAGAGAAAAAATGGTATAGGAACATCTCTAGTATTTTTCTAATGAAGATGTTTAAAAAATGTCTATCATCGTTGAAAAGACGTTCAGAACTATTTCTATTTCTTCTTTGACGTTGATTAAATGTTCACATTAAGACATTAAGACAGTGTGAGAAACTGAGAAATTTGGATGTGAATTCTTTTAGTCATGCTCCAAAATGACAATATGCTCTTATTTGTACATTGTAGATTATAAAAGTTGACAACTGCTTAACCTCTATCTATCTATCTATCTATCTATCTTCTCAGGATTATTTTTGAGTCGCAACTTCTCTGCTACCAAACATAACAAGCTGTATATATGACGGAATTGTTTTGTCAGGACTCCGATTTAATACAATTTGTGGGAGACCAGATACATGTAAACAGAGAATTAATTTATTACATCCCAAAATTGGAGACTCAGAGGGAGTGGTTAGCCTCTATAATGCGATATAAACAGAATAACTACTTGCTCTTAAAGCTAAATATGAGGAGCTTTCCAAGCTAAAACAGAGTTCTAAGCCTTTTTGTCATGCTATACAGCCCTTTTATCATGCAGAGTGTCAACTAGATTTGGTAAACCAAATCAGTTTTCCAGATAGACTGGACACTTCCTGCACCTCTGAAGATTCAAAACTTGAATTGAATAAGGAACTTAATTTAGTTTAATTTACCAATACCATAATTAACATGGCATAAGCACAAAATGAACGTAAATTGAATACAAATAAATCACTGATTGAACATATCTTGAAAACACACAAAACTTTTTGCTAAATAACAACACACCAAAATATATTGGTACGTCCATTATCCAGATTGTTAACCTGTGAGTGAGAGGGGAGAGATGTAGGGTGGTCTACCCATTTTTGAGGCATATGCTTGTTGATGTATATGTATGTCTCTGAACATGTTCTGTTTGTGTAGCCTGAAGGAACTATGAACTTTGATTTTGTTGTGCAACCCTGTGTTGTATGACTGACTTCGAACTGTCAACAGTACTGCCATGTTATCTGTTGATTGACTGACTGACTGACTGACTGACTGACTGAAAATGTTTCAGCAAAAGGCACAATACAGATTTTTATCCTATTTCCATAGTTTTGTCCAGTTCCATCAGAATCATTGTAAACATCAAATTAAAAAGAAGTAAGGCAGGTAAAGAAACAGACAGTCAGACAATGAGTTTGCAGTCAGATGACTGGACAGGTTGTGGTAGTTAGTGGTTAGTCAGTTGAACAACACAATAAGATAGACCTGGAGCCTGTTCAGGGTGTCAAGACTGTCTTGAAATCAACCTGCAGAGGGCGACACAGACCAGTTAATCACTATATTTTCTGTTCTCTGGTCTTATGCTTGTGCTGTGTTTTTTTGTCAGGAGTGACTACAGCAGCAGTGTGTGTGTATCCATCTCGTGTTGGGGAGGCTGTCAAAGCACTAAACACAGCCAACTCCAGCCTGCCTGTTGCCTCAGGTAAGAACGAAGGTGTGAATGGTTGAATGTGAAAAGTCCTGTAAAGTGCTTTGTGTGGGACGCTATAGAAATCCAAGTCCATTTACCAAATCCATTTACAATTCTAAAGCCTTCTGTATAGACCGCCGGACAATCAAACGTGTTTTTGCGAATAGTCAACGGGGTAGCAAAAATCATGTGGAGAAGAAAAGACGCAAATTAATTGCAAAAGACTTGAGGAGAATTAAATGTGAAGCTACCAGGAACCCATTATCCTCCAGTGCCACCGTATTTCTGAACTGCAGCACACCTGGAGAGTCCAGAAGGATAAGGTGTCAAGTACTCTGTGACATGGCCAGGATCGATTTTAAGATCATTTTATTAGTTTTTAAAGCTCTTCATGGCCATGGGCCAACCTATTTATCAGATTTGCTTTTATCATATGAACCCTCCAGAACCCTCAGGCCCTCTGGTCACGGTCTGTTAACTATTCCAAAAGTTAGAACAAAAACTCACGGTGAGGCTGCCTTTTGCTACCACGGTCCACATTTTTGGAACAGCCTCCCAGAAGACCTGAGGGCACTGGAGAATGTTGATACTTTTAAGAGCAACCTTAAGACCTTCCTTTTTAGGCTGGCTTTCAGCTGAATTTGATTTATTTATAGATTCTTATTCAGCTTAAACCTGGTTTTATTCTATTTATTGATTCACTCACCACTTATCTATTGACTTAATTATTCTGTTTTATCTTCTTTTACTGTATTCGCGATTTGCTTATGTATGTTATTGATTTCACAGCAGTTTTAAACTTTTAACCTCCTTTAGTATTCTATCAGTTTTAGTTTTAGTGTTTTATTATTTCATCTTATTTCATCCTAGTTCTAGTGTTTTTTATTTCATCTTATTTTACTGCCTCTAGTGTCTCCTCAGTGAAATACATCAATGATAGCGTTTCCTCAGTTCCGCAATACCTGTTGTTAATGCCTTGTTTTATTTATTACCATTTTTTAATTTATTACTCACTCTTTTACTTCATTTATTGTGTATAAGTAGCTGGATATGTGTGTGTGTGTGTGCGTATGTATGGGGGGGTGTTGAAATTGTTGCTAATTCTGTAAAGCACTTTGTGCTACATTATGATGTATGAAAAGTGCTCTATAAATAAAGTCTGAGTCAAAGTAAAGAAGGCGGGAACATGGCCACCACTGAGTAAGATTCATAAGTTGAAGTGTCACGATTGGGTCAAGAGATACTTGGAGACATATGTTTCAAAGGTTTTATGGACAGATGAAATGAGAGTGACTCTTGATGGACCAGATGGATGGTCCTTTGGCTGGATCACTAATGGACAATGGATGAGCTGGCAGGCTGAAGATGGACTGAAAATCAACTCGCAAACCTACTGCTATTTTTTGGAAAATACTTTTTTCAAGCAGTAATACAGGAAGAAGTCCCCAGCATTTAAGAGGTCCATGATCTTTATGCAGGACAATGCTCGATCACACACATCTGTTGGGAATTGATGTGAGGACAGGTGTGGTTATTGGAAATGAATAACTATTGATTATAATTATTAAAATTAAATCAATAAAATTTATACAAATTATGATTAAATCTTTAAAACGAGGCACCACCCTGGAATCAGGCACCAATAACCAGACCAAAATAGTCTCAAAAGAAGGGTTCACTTTAAATGTAGATATTTGTAAAATATCACTTAAAAGAACAGTGAATGCACAATATAATGGAATTTATTAATATAAGAACAGTGTGTGTGTGTCAGGGGGAACATTGAGTCTTCCATGAACTCTGTATAACTTAAGGAAGTCACGTTCAAAAGACTACAACAATGGCCCGATTTGACTTGGAGAAGTCAAGCGGGAACACAAATTCAGAAATTATGATTCTGGTTTTGCTGAAACATGTGTCTGGAACTAAAAAAATGGTAGACATGAATACGTCACCCAAAAGTAGTCTGTGTAACGAACATCCAGGATTTGGTTACAACACTGTTGGCTTCCTGTGCATTTTTGGAAATAGGCAAAAGGTAGCCGTGCTACCACAAGGCAAATGTAAAATATGAGAGAGGGTTCCCACACACGTAAGGCACACATATCAAATGTTATAGCTAGGTTATCAACCATAAGTCTCCAAGAAGTTGCTCATAAGATCTATACATGTGTCTGCATAACCCCTAATGTGTGTGTGCATGTACATGAGAGAGAGATGAGAGAAACGCTCATAGTGGCGGCTAAGCAAACACTTTCCACTCAACAGAGTGGAAGGACTCAAATCAGCTCGTAATGAGCTGAAAGGAAAGCAAGCAACAAAAAATGTTTTACAATGTAAAAGTATCGGCAATGAAAAAGGACACGGCAGTCCACAAACTCACAAATCATTTAGCTCACAAGTATGCAATACACACTAACTTCTAGTATCTGCCCAGACACCAAATAAACCTCACTTGTACCATATCTTCCGTAATCCAGCTCGCTTCCTCTGCATTTATTAAAGGTTGTTGCAGTGTCCTGTGTTGCTGTTAAAAAGAACGTAGTCGACATGGTCGTTGAGACAACAGGCAAAATCCTCTGCAGGCCGTGAAAGAGGCTGCAGAGCGCCTATTCTGGATTTGGAGCTTGTTTGGTGACATGGGGCAGTTTTGACTGGTCCAGCGAGATGAAAGGCTGCGGCCTTTGGTGGTTAAAATCCAGCGTCTGGTTGCTCCCTTTGAGTAACGTTTGTGCTGACAAAAAAAAAGATGCTTCCAGCAACACGTAACTCTGGGACTGGCGTTGAAATGGGCATGCAGTTGCTCTTATTTTCTCCGTTCAGCCAGTCATTGCAGAACTGACAATGCATTCAGGTGTGCTCTCAGATAGTGGGAGATGGGAGTTGTCAAATCTGGGAGGACTGTGTAAAGCAGGCGCCACCTACTGGACGTTAGGGTAGGTGCACTTTCCTTTGTTAGTTCAATGGAACCGCATTTGAGCTGTGGGCTACACGCAGGCTGCGCTGATGTCAGAATGATGTGGACGGTCCCAACACATCCAAGTACACTGCTCGGAAAGTAGTGACCGACCGATTATCGGCCATCGATATATCGGGGCCCGATAGAACGGCCTAATTTCTTTCGGGGGTTCTATCATATCAGTGAAATGTTGCGCCAATAGAGAAAAGTGTGTCAATGACAAAAGCACACGCTGGTGTACTGATTTATTTTGTCCAGTGGGGCGCGCTGAGCTCAGCCAGAGACTTTGGCTCAGCTCACATTTCAGTGAAGTTCCTTCCCCACTCTACACCACGAAACCTCCCGACCACCTGACCAACCAGTGGACAACCAGCGGACAACCAGCGGACTTTTCCCCCTTTTCCACAAGCCACAATTGCTGTATAATTGTGGACTGGATTGTCCTGTGTTCATTTCTCCATGTTTGTGAGACAACGCGGAACGCTCCCCACTACGCGCTTGCTATAGTTTTAATTGATTGAAAACGTTATTAAAAGTTTGCACAAAAGCACCGAAGGGTACAGTTTAATACAAATACAATGCTAGAAGGATTGAACCAAGAAAGCACTAGTCTCCCCGACACAACGCGGGATCACTTTTCTTTTATCTTCGTCATTTTGGCTTGGTTTGATTGTGTGTGTCCACAGCTGGGTTGGTTTATGGAGGGGACGAATGAACGACATGTTTTTTGGCATGCATTGCTGACCTGGGCATTGTTTCTCAGTAAATCAGAAAAACCTTTCCTATCATTCCCCTTTTCTGTGCATGGTTGAAGGAGATCGCATCCACGCTCCGCTCCCTCCTGCGCCGAAATGTCCGGGGTGTGTGGACACAACCACCTCATCTATTTAAACTCCGTCACTTTGCTTTGTTCTTTTGCCCTGATGAAGACCTCCAGGTTGAAACGTTGGCCATGTCTGTTCGATAACACAATAAATTAAGTAACGTCAGGCATATTTAACATCAAGGCTACGAGCGTGCCGCATCACTTCCTCATCAACGCTGGTGTCTCTTATTTGTGGCCGCT
>CAEMYA010002085.1:62131-73056 GCA_903131615.1 Diplodus sargus
ACATTGGTTTAAGGAAGCATCTGTCTGTACTACTGTCACTGTGACTGTACTATTGCATCATTATATCGGTGCAAAATCTATGCACAATCCAAGGCCTGTTTTCATTCCAGCTCAAAAACTCACTATCTCGGTTGCATATCGGCTATCGGTATGGCACCTCCTCTAATATCGGCAATCATTATCGGGCCAAAAAAACCCTATCGGTCGGACACTATCGGAAAGGCCGCAAAGGGCCTTGAAGTTGACCGAATAATGATTTGGCCCCCTTCCTCAAGATTTAAATTCTATTGAGAGCTTGTGGGCCCTTTTCAAATGTGACATTTAAAGTCAGGTAAGACAATACACCTTTTTGAACAGCATTTAGGGGGCTGTGGATGCTGCTTCAGCTAAAGTTGATCGTGAACAGATGAAGAAACTGACAGACTCTATGGATGGAAGTCTCATGGCAGTTATTAGAAAGAAGGAGGCAATATTGGTAACAGAAGGTCAAAAATGTTATTTAATCATCATTATGAGTTACTTATTTCTTTCAGTCACTGTACAAATTGAGAATAAGCAAGTGAGTTAGGACACAGTCTTTTTTTATTTTAGTTGCCTAATGCTCTGCACACAAAACTCGCATTACCTTTGTTAAACATTTAAGTTTGAGGCTCAGTAACATTTTGGATTGACTGAGAGCATCTTATTTGTGCAACAATAAGATTAATCCTGACGAATACAATTTGCCAAATAATTGTGCATACAGTACATGTCACCTGCCTCCAGATCAATTAATGGCACAATTCAGTTGAAGTGGCCAGGTTTCAACCAATAGAGGGCAGCTTCTATGCTTATTTATAGCACTATATGTAGAAATCAAACACTTGGACCCATCCTTAATTTGGACCTGAATCGGTCAAAGACACGACTTAATCCCTATATGTATCTGTTTATAGCTGAAAAAGTAGTCGGATGGGTTAGTTAATATTTTATTTACGACCATTTGTGCTCACTGTGAAATTGATGATAAGCGTCATGATACTCAATTCCTGTCCAGATAAATCAACTGTATGTGTAGTGTACCTATTGAAAATAAATAAGACTTGTACCTGAGTTTCACTGACGGTATGTTCTCCTCTTCCAGTGGCCACTGGGTTTCCAGCAGGTCAGACACCACTGGAGACCCGTCTGCAGGAAGTCCGCATGGCAGTGGCTGATGGTGCCTCTGAGATCGACATCGTCATTAACCGAAAACTTGCCCTCGCAGGACAGTGGGAAGGTACACTTTGACCATTTGACTAGAAAAGGCAGAATGGCTTGCACAAGAACCCGTCTGCTTTGGATTAAAACACACCATTGAAAAATTGGGGTGTATCAGCTCTGAAGCTATATTGGACTGTGGGACTTACTTTGTGGGATTTTTTTTTTTTGGTGCAGGACCAAATAACTTCTAAATGTATTAGAAATATATTAATTGAATTAATAACGAAGAATCCACATCTGTATTAAAAATGAATAAGTAATTGCTACTAATGTAATTGCCATAAAGGTCCTCAAACAACTTGAAAACTATAAATGTTGCAAATTATCCTTAAGCTTTCTTTGATGTTGAGGACACATTTTAACCCAATCAAGTGATCAAAGATCAAAATTTCAAAACTAATTAAATTTAACTCAGAGGGCCAAACTTCAATAATTCATGACTAAAAAAATAATCTGGAGTGAAGCTGTAGGTTTTTGCAATACACCACAAATTTAAAAGAATTTTTTATGTGAATTTTCTGGTAAAAAAGTCTGTGCATGTGTCTGGGAAAAGTTATGAACCCTGGGTGAGTTGGCGTGGAATAAACCCAATACTACTTTGATTGTTTTTTAGATTCAGTTTGAACAGTTGATCTGTATATTGAAAGACGCACCAATATTTTTAGTATTTGTGGCAGGTTCAGTCCAGTTTTGGTGATGGAGTGAGCTTTTGTTCAATTGGTCATGCTTTTATCATGGATGAAATATGTTCAGTGGGTGTTTCCTGTCCCCCTCTACAGCCATGTATGATGAGATCCATCAGTTTCGAGAGGCCTGTGGTGATGCCCACATGAAGACAATTTTGGCAATTGGAGAGCTGGGTACCTTCACCAACATCTACAAAGCCAGCCTGGTCGCCATGATGGCTGGTCAGTCTTTGCATGACTCAACAACCTATTCTGTAATGTTTCAGTTAGTCTTCGATTGTCTGAAGCCCCTTTCACACATTAAGTGTAACTCTGTATTTATCCAGAGTTTACCCAAGGAGCTGTATGTCCAAACACAAATGTCTGCACTATTTGCCCCTGACTTTACCCTACCCTAGTCCAGGTGAGCCACATGTGAATAGAGGATTTAATTGTCCAAAGTGAATTCACAGCGGATGGGATGTCATCTTCCATGTTTGTGCTTGTTTAATCAGTTGTAACACATACTTGGAAAATGACATTTAAACTGCTGATCATGACAGTTCTACAAAGCTCAGACTCATCTGCTCAGACTATTTCCCACAGCTGGTCTCTCGCGCTTCCATATGTTCCGTTCATGCTGTTGGACACCCAATCCAAAATGCTGCAGCTTTCTTTCTATGGTGGAGTGTAGCTACATTTTAGTATTCTTTGCTTGCCTATGTATTACTTTTCACACTTTTGCTGATATTGCGTACACATCTCATTCCATGTAGTATTGATATCAACACCAAAATGTTGAATCAATACAGAGAAGTCCATAGCCTACTATCTAGGCGCTGCTTCCACTTGCCCAAACTTTACAGTATTTCCAACAAGTGTGAACACGTCGAACAAGCTCTTGAACAAGCAAATGTGGACAGTATCCTTTTGATTGTTTCTCTTCAGATTCTTGTCATTAGCTAGAATTAAATATTATTGACTGCAGGCTAATGGATCGCTGACGGATAAACTTCTGTTAAACTGATTAGGCTCATGATAAATTAAATTGCTCATAAAAGGACAACCCACAAACCCTTGTGCCCTCCTCGGGCATTTTTGTACATTTTTCTCGACTTTTTTTTCTTTTTTGATTTAGCGATCATTTTGGTTGTATTACAGCTTGTAGCATGGATTTTTGCAGGAACTCTTCTTTCTAGTCAAATTGTTGAAATCCAGTGTCTTTTACTCATACATGTCTTTTATTTGTCTGTAATGCATTTTGCATCCTTTTAACCACCTTCGTGGCAAAGATGTACACGCACAAAAAAACTGCCATTAAATCACCATACATCTGTATTTTTTTCTGCTTTTTTTCCATAAATCACTTAAACAACTTCAGACTTACTCAAAACTACTAATCATTCAATAATTTTCAGGATTTTAACCCTTTAAATGCCGGTTTTATCATTTGAATTATGAATTATTACAAAAAAACCACACAAAAACGATTATTTTCCATATAATAAGTAGCAGGCTGATGGGGCTTTGGTGGTGATTAGAGTCTTGGATATATCAAAGATTACAAGGTATATATCAAAGATTTTCAAGGTAGTAACAGTTACTCCCTCTAACCACCTTCGTGGCCAAAAATGCCCCATTGACTTCCATTCAAACCACATTTTAAATTTCACTGCCATAACAGTATAAAACCATGCATTCTGTAATGTCAGCATGCCATTTTGAAGAAAAGTAGTGATATTTGACATTTTTGTTGTATTTCACCAAATTCAACCATTTTCCCATTGTAGGCCGATGCATGACATTTTTGTGTTTTTGCCAGTTATATTATGGTGACTACCAGGGACAGGGTGTGTGTGTGTGTGTGTATGGCGTTAAATCGATGTCAATACAACCAGAGAGACGCGCAGCAACACACACACGCATGCATGATTATTTTGTTGTGCGTGCGTGCGTTGTTACGTGCAGATTGTATTTCACGCGTAACGAAAAGCTGCGTACGTATGAAGCAGCTTGTGTGTGTCTATCACTGTCACTGTCACTGTTTGACAAATGCTGTTAGGCGTTCACACGTACGTGTGGTCGCTGATTCTGATGCTTCGCAACCGGAAGCTGATCTGCAGCGCGCTTACCAGTCCGTGTACAAGCACGCCTCACGTAGTTGGCCTTTTCATTTTAATCAACCGGGGAGGCAGCAGTGAGCCATACTTTGCCTGCCGGACATTCAAAAGAAGAAGAAGAAGAAGAAGAAGAAAGGTGACTGGTAAATGGTTGATATAAATACATAGGTCATTTGTGCTGTGTAATTTTAAAAGTAGAGTCTGGAGTATTGCTTGTTACAGTTTGTAAACAAAACACTGAAACTGGGCCTCTCCTCTCGGGCTCAACTGTGTAACGTTAGCCTCCTGCCCATGACAGCAGCAGTTACCAGGACCACAAAGGTAAGGAAATACAGTCCGAGAGAGACGCTGGTGCCTCTGTCACCAACACCGGGAGCCTCCGGTGTTAAGTTGCCGTTGTGGTCAGCCGGGAAGACGGTGTTAGCGGCGGATGCTAACCGCTACCGCTAGCCAAAGTTAGCATTGAGTTAGCTCACCACCACAACAGTCTACACTCTAGGCTTTAGTTGTCAGTGACAGGAATCGGCCTGCGGCTCCAGCGCTTCACTCAGGCTATATTTCTTTTTCTTTGCCGTCCTGACTGCTGCTGCTGAGAGAGAGAGAGACGTGCTAGCACCATGAATGTGACTGTTATTATAATAGATCCATGCCTAGCACTCAGCAGCATCAGAGACAACTAGTGGGGCTAATGGGAGGGCTACACACAGCCACCACCACACAGGACTAGAAGCCAGGTGATGATTAAGACGGGTTTCATTTTTAAAAGTCTGGCGTTTATTTTGGGCAAAAAACTCAAGACTCAACCTTTTAACAGGGTTCATAAAACTCATTCTGTGCCTTAGACAAGATAATAAGGTATTAAGCACCAGAACTGCTCCCCCTGCTGTCGAAAAGAGCCTCCGCAGAGTGGGTTGATGCAGCAGGTGGAAAATTTATGTTGTTAGTGCTGCTAATCAGTTAGCTCGTTAATGCTTATTAGTTGCTAATAGTAAGAAGTCTCCTACATGTGCTTTTATTATTGTTGTATATTGGCTGTTGTGAATTAAGCTGAATATTTCATTCTTATTTCTAGTAGTTGTTTATCATTCCTGTAACTGTATAGTTAACCATGTACCTGCTGTTCTGATAACTGCTTTTTATTCTCTGTTACAGAACCACACAACTTTCATATACCTTCCACACACACATACTCAGCTGTCACACTCACACCATCAACCATTCCTAATCAGCAATTGAGAAACTAAAAGGAACTAAAACCATAAGGACTAAAAGTAACTAATTCTAACCCAGCGGCCATAAGTGATTCAGTCCAGTTTACCATGCAGTCCTTAGAATAAATCTCCACAACACATCCGTAACATGTCTTACAACGAGAGAAGGCCACCAGATAACACAGTCACCAGTTAAACCCACCGGGGGATCATGACATTGTGGGAAGACTAGCTATCAGACTGCACATCAATTCTGAATCCGGTAAGCGGTATCTATGTGATCTTTGAACCCAAATCATGATTGTGAACTTTTAACATTATAGTTTAACAACAGATCCACTCAGACACATGTCACACTGTTGAAAAGCACCTCTAGAACTGAGTTTTGAGAGCTTAAAAAATAGTGTTGCCTGTAACGTTGTGTCTGGTTTTCACCATTTTATTTACCTACACTAAGCTTGTCCTTTTTCATGTCAGGTGTATTGTTGATACAAGGCTAAACCAGGGTTTGACAAGAGTTGCCAGTGTCTGATTCTACACTTGAACACAGCAGAGTGGTCAGGGCCTGCAGACCGACCCAGTTACACCTGCAGCGAGCAGACAGAGGAAGAGGAGTGTGAGATCCACAGGGAAAGGAGCAGGAGAAAGAGAACGACAGCTGTTCCCAGCAGACGGGCATTGACTGTAAGACTAATTGAAATGTGAGTTTATACTCTGCCCTAGGGATGTAATGAGGTCAAAATCTACAGTATTTGCCGTCATGTCATACCATACATGTTCACAATAATATTGAGACACTTTTGTTATCACGATATCGTGGTATTACCGATACGTTACATCCCTACTCTGCCCCACTTGTGCGAGTAGTGATCCCTGGTCGTGGAAAGTTATTGCAAATGTGTGTAAAAGTACAGTGACTGAAGTCCTCCCCCCCTCCCCACATGACAGCATAAGAGGCCGGCGCCCAAGGACGGCGTGACAGCAGTGGTGCAAATGACGAGGGTGATGTTGGCCCGAGGTGACGGTGAACAGTTGATACTCTGCCCCATCGTTTGAGCAACGATCTTAGGATGTAAATGAAGTGGTGTGCATGTCTTTGGTTTAAAAGTGCAGTGACTGCCATCTCGTTTCCCCCATAGCTCCCGAGTCTGCACCCGGCAGAGGACAGTGTGCAAGTGGAAGACCAACGGTGGTTGTGGAGAATCGGTGTTACCAAGTCACCACAATAACGGACCTCTTCCCCCCAGACCCCATTCTATAATTTCTGTGAATAAATATTGTTTTAAATGCCCTTTACAGTCTCCAAGCACTTTCCTGGTTATCGAAACACACGTCATATACGTCAGCGTAGATGAGAGCCAAGTAGCAAAGTAGCAAAGTAAAAGAAACAGAAACACAACTCTTTATCTTTATCAGTCCCACTGTAAAAAATAACCAAAAAGGCTGCAGGGCGACTGGGTTGAGGGTCAGCATGTCGTCTTCTCCTCTGCTTTAAAAAAAAAAAACTGAATAGCACTGCTCAATCCACTCATACCTTGTTAACCTTCCACAAAGACAAGTTATGTTAAAACGAATGAGCAGAGGGGTCATTCCCCGGCAGATCGCACCCATGGGCCACAGTTTATTTCAGAGTTGTGCGAGTGCGGCTGGAAGTGGGGATTCCAGCACCACGGATAGCGCGTGTAAAAAGATTTGACATATGTTCAAATGTGTTTGCTACAAGCGAAAATATACATAATAAATGAAGATAGTAACATAGGCCTATTAGCAATAGAGAAAAAAAGAGTTGTATGGGTGCAGCCGGTGAGCGGATGGCAGTGTTTGATGTAGGAAGTAATGTAAACTTGAAAATCAATTTCGGAAATGCGGTGTTTTGAGGGGAGGGTCGGAAAAGCGGTGTTTCGGAGTGGGACTGTTTCACAATGGAAGGGTGTGTCTGACACAGAAGGCTCACTGGAGTCTTCCACCTCTGTGAGTGCCTCTGACCCATCCTCTGAGAGTGAAGTGGGCACTGAGGATCCTGTCTATCCTAAAAGTCAGTGGACGTGCAAATGTGTGGTCTCCATCTCATGCTGAGACTCTTTGCTACATATAGGAACCCACCGGCATGATGCCAGGGCCCATGAGATATGCGATATCAAGAATCCATGATGTAGCATCATCTTTGGCCTTTTGTTCACTCCTGAGATCATCCAGCTCATTTTGCAAATGACAAACTTATATGGGAGGTGTTGAGTGTCAGGATGGAGTGATGTGGATGCCCAGGAGATTTGGGCATACATGGGACTTCTCATCCTGACAGCGCCATTGACCAGCTCCACTAGAAGGGGAGGTGTGTGCTGGTTCTGCAGAGGCCTGAAAAAGAGGTCTTCCACCACCAAGTGTGCATTTGTAGGGAATGCTAGGTCACATGCTGCAGGACCAAACACACACACACACACACACACACACACACACACACACACACACACACACACACTGGACCCTGGTAGTCACCCGGCTCCATAATATAACTGGCAAACATACAAGAATTTCATGCATCGGCCTGCAATGGGAAAATGGTGAATGTGGTGAAATACAACAAAAATGTCAAATATCACTAGTTTTCTTCAAAATGGCATGCTGACATTACAGAATGCATGGTTTTATACTGTTATGGCAGTGAGATTAAAAAATGTGGTTTGAATGGAAGTCAATGTGGCATTTTTGGCCACGAAGGTGGTTAGAGGGAGTATCTGTTACTACATATCAATTTTGAAATCAATTTTGTCGGTAATCTTTGATATATCCAAGACTCTAATCACCACCAAAGCCCCATCAGCCTACTACTTATTATATAGAAAATAATCCTTTTTTTGTGTTTTTTTTGTAATAAATAATTCATAATTTAAATAATAAAACTGGCATTTAAAGGGTTAAAATCCTGAAAATTGTTAAATATTTGATAATTTTGATCAGGGAGCAAGTTGATTAAGGGATTCAAGCAAAAAAAAGAAAAACATTTTGTCGTATGAGGTTTTTATGGCAGATTTTGTGCGTGTACATTTTTGCCACGAAGGTGGTTAGAGGGAGTATCTGTTACTACATAAAAAATACTGATGCAATCAAATCAATTTTGTTGGTAATCTTTGACATATTCAAGACTCCATTAACCACCAAAGCCCCATAAGCCTACTACTTATTATATGGAAAATAAGACTTTTTTTTTTTTTTTAATTTACAATTTTTATTTGATGCAAGGTACAGGACACATTTGAAGGATCCAGTACACTTGTTAAAGGAAGTAAATGTTTGTCAAAAGAACAAAGTCAAACAGTGGCGTATTGAGTGTTGTCAGAACCTCACTGAACAATTTATCACTCTCAAAAGTAGAGAACGGTTTTACTACTCCACTTAGACCACAGCCTTACTGAAGAGCGTGTACGACATGTTAGGTACCACGATGAACACACCTGTGTTATACGGGTGAAAACCAATTGTTTTTGTTTTTGTCCCCCCCCCCAACCCCCCTTTTTCTTAAGCCAAAAAGACAGAAACTAAAATACAGACATTTGGTAGTCACTTTCCAGCCACTTTTTTTTTTAACCCCCTAAACAAAAACAAAAATATTTAGCTAAGATATAGCATAATACCAACAATGAGAAAAATAAAAATAAATATATAAATAAAAATAAAAGACAATCATAATCTTACAAATATGATTTTTTTTTCCTTTTTCTTTTTTTTAAAAAACCAAAACGACAGAAACAAAACCCAGACAGTTGACATTTGGTAGTCACATGTCTAATACTGTATTATTAACTCTGTCGTGCTTCTTCTTCTTCTTTTTTTTTTAAAATTACCCCATAACAATAAATTATTTAGTTAAGATATGGCACAATACCAGCAAGGGAAAAATAATAATAGTAATAAAGAGATAACCTTAATCATACAGATATAATTTTTTTTTTTCCTTTTTCCCCCTCTTCCCCTCCCTCCTTTCTGAAAGAGGGAAGGGATGGGTAATAGTTAACTTCAATAGAACAGAAGAACATAAGAACTGGGATGTATATTAGATAAACACAAGTTGATTAGAGAATATCAACACATATGGGAGATTGAACTACCAGTAGTAGGCCTATATTCTTTTTGTGTGTTCAGATAAGGGAAAACCCCAATGTTTTGTTGTTTAATAAGGATCAGTCTGTTGTGTCCCTTTGGTTAGGTCGTCTTTTTTCAACAAAGGAGATCCACTTTGACCATATTTTATTAAATCTGACCATCTGTAGATTAAGTGAGTGTGTGATTTTTTCCATTCGATATATGTCGTCAATCGTGTCCATCCATTCTCTCACTGTAGGAGGTTCGGGGTGCAGCCAGTGTCTAGTGATATTTTTCTTTGCTACAGTTACCATGATTATAAAAAGATATCTATTAGTGTTTCCAGTAATAAAATCTGATTTACCTAAGATAAAGTTTTCTAATTGGTTGGTTATCTTTATATGAAATATCTCCTCCATTGTTTTATGAACCTCTGACTAAAAATTCTGCAATCCGGGGCATTTCCAAAATATATGCCAATGATTTGCATCTTGACCTCCACATCCTCTCCAGTATATGGGGGTTTCCCTGTGTAATGAATTTTCATCTTTGGAGTAGTAAAAAATCTTATCAAACACTTCCACGCAAATTCCCTCCGTGTGTGCACTTGTGCATCTCCACAGAATTTCGCAGTAGTTAAGCCATTCTTCTTTGGTTATGTCAAGTTGTCCTTCTTTTTCCCATTTATTTTTTATATATTCTGTAGTGTATGGTTTTTTTGTTAGGAGGCCTTTGTACAACCTTGAGATGCCGCCTTTAATTGATTCATTTGAGTATGACCTCAAGAATTCTTTTAATATTGCATCTTCCAGGTCTACGGGGAGTGTTTTGTTGCATTTATCAAAATAATTACGAAGTTGCAAGAATCTGTAAAAGTCCTGCTGTTCGAAGGAGAATTCTCTCCTTAGCGTTTGGAAGTCTTTTAGTATTCCTTTATTTGTAAGTGAGTAGAATGTTGAGATCCCTTTGCTTGTCCAGGTTTTAAATCTGAGGTCTAATTGCTTTGGTTTGAAGTCAGGATCATATGCGATCCATCTGATGATCCATAATTTATCCAGTAATTTATAATCTGTTTTGATTGTGTTCCAGATTTTAAGTTGGAACTTCAGCCATGGGTTTTTTAGTTTACTTGTTTGTTTCATTTCCCTATTACCTAGCACTGCTTGAATTGGGGAATCCTTAATTAAGGTCTTTTCTATATCCTTCCATCTTGCGCTATATTCCTGATTACATAAATTTAATAATGGCTTGATCTGAGTTGAGTAAAAGTAATTTCTTAAATGTGGGACTGCCATTCCACCCTCTTTTTTGGGAAGTTGCAACGTTTTAAATCTTACTCTTGGTTTTTTTCCTTGCCAGATGAATCTCGAGAGAGTTTTGTCCCACTCATTAAATTGTTGGGAATTAATTTCGATGGGGAGAGCTTGAAACAAATACAAAATCCTTGGAAGGATGTTCATTTTAATAGATTCTATTCTTTTTGTTCAACTCATAAACAAATTAAAAGCAGATATTGCAAGATGGAACTCAAATCCATTTATAAGTGGGTCATAGTTTATTTTTTTAGTTGTGGTTATATCTTTTGGTAATAATATTCCAAGATATTT
>CAEMYA010002085.1:80757-96898 GCA_903131615.1 Diplodus sargus
TTTTTTTTTTTTTTTTTGGCCTTTTATGGCTTTATTTGATAGGTCAGCTGAAGAAATGACAGGAAACAGGATGAGAGAGGGGGGGAAGTGACACGCAGCAAAGGGACCTTTTTGAAGGGCAGGGGCGAAAATACAGCGCATTCTCTCCACTGAAGAGGGCACTTTAGCGTGCGCTTTTGGCTCCCAAGAGGGCAGTTTATCATGTTTTAACCAGCCTAGGGGTCAGTTTAGTGTGTTTTGCCAACCAAGAGGGCACTTTAGCATGCGTTTTGGCTCCCAAGAGGGACACTTTAGCATGCGTTTTGGCTCCTAAGAGGGCACTTTGGCAGGCGTTTTGGCTCCCAAGAGGGCACTTTAGTACACGTTTTTCAACAATTGCCCCCCCCGTGCACACCACTGACATAGAGTTCTTCTCTTCTACTAGCCAAATTGTTTCATTTGACAGTTCCAATCAGTAACGTAAGTAAGGATTTTAAAAAGGCAGGAACTTGTATATCTGCTCCATAATTTAAAGCCCCTGTATGGAGTTTTTTAAATGGATATGAAAAAGTCTCTGGTTTCTGCTGATGTGTCTCTGTTACCTACAACAGCAAATGAGCCCATCAGTGTGAAGATACGCTATTTCTAAGTAGTCTAATTCTATACCTCTGAAAGGCATTGGTTGGGTCGGACCACTGACGAAACGATTCAAGGCAGTCAGACTAGCCATTTTCATCTTCTTCTTGTTGTGTTCGGTTTCTCCGTCTACTGTCTGTTTACAGCGCGTAAGCTCAATGTGCATGCTCCGTGTCTTCTTCTCCATTTTTGGTGAATGTCAAGCGCCACCTATAGGCCTGGAATATGAACTACAGCGTTTTCGGTCATTTTTAGTGGATCAGTGTGGACGCAAATATTCTTGAAATGATGCCGAGGAAGACGGAGGAAAAAAATATCGTCTTTGCCCATCTGGATGGCCACGGAATAGTGTCAGCATGGCAGATGCAATTGAAAAATTGTACCGTAGCTACCCCTCCCCCACAGGAGGCTACCCCCTATAGTGTAGGCTAGCACATTGTTTGTGTTTAATGTACTCCTCAAGCTAAAGTACTGAGTGTCTACCAAAGCAACACCATAACCAACCACACTGACTTTTGTTTAGAAAACTTGCTGAACAATGAAGAACCCCTGTGTAGAGAGATTTAGTTCTTCACTGGCATCCTGGAGTGTGTAATCTGGCTGCCCTGAAGCAATTAGCAGGTAAAATCTAAATAGGTTTCCTGCTTTAGGACAGGTGCAATGCACAGAACACATCCACAGGCCAAGTGTTAAGATGGTTGCTTCTGATCTTCAACAGGCAAACCAGCCTTGCTGTTCAGAGCAAAAACAATCCTGGAAATGGAGGTAGAACTGCTTTTAGCACAGAATTCTAGTCTCCTCCATGAAGTACAGATGACTAATAGGAAAGCCATGCGCTATTTTGACGACCTGCACTTAGCAGAGTTAGATCTCTGCTCACACAGGCTAAGGTGAGAATGTCGTTCCCTTGCACAGTCATTCAGCCAATGTGATTCTGTTTACTCTCTACTTATTCACATTTCTTACTTGATGGAAGGTTAACTCTCTCTCCACTCAGATGATGTGAAAAATTCCCAACTAACCCTAAGTCCGTGGGAATGAAGTCACTTACACACAGAGATAACAGTTATATGGCTTCCCATCTTTCTTAAACAGACAGTGAAGGCACAGGTAGTTCATCCCCCCTAATATATTCTGCCCACTGTTCCCAGTCTCTAATGCATGACACCTTCATCAGTGTCCATCCCTCTGAAAGGTGGACCAGAACACCTCAGGAGTGCTCCACCACCCCATTGCAACTCCATGAGTGATAACAGCTGTCCTTTTGTATTATTCCATTCTACAGTAATCTAAGTTACACATAACTGCACACTGCAGGCAAAAGCTAAAGGTAATGTTTGGCCATGCTTACATAACATTTGTCGCAAAGAAAATATGCAATATGTGTAACCAGTGTATAATTAACTCATGTAAACAATGTGAGCCTTAGGTGGTCATCAAGATCATTTAAAGTAAAAGCAAATATGGGGACATGAGGGAATTTTTTTATCCTTTTAAGAATTTTTAAGGCCTTTTTGCCCTCACACACATTATTTATGTTTTGTGTGGGATTTGTAAACCCACAGAGGAGGGAATATATATAGAAATCTGGCCTGACTAAGTGACTGGTATTGTCCTTTAAATATGAATGTATTATTCCGTTTTGGGGTCTGCGATAAACAGGGATTGAGAAATACAGATAACATCATACAGAAGAAGCGCACACACAAGCATAACTGCATGGAGATGCCAGAACTTTCCAAAACAGTTAAAAACAGTTAAAAAAAGTAAACCTACACACCAAACTGACACGCATGATTTCAGCAAACAGAACAGCACACACACACACATACATGCACGAGTAAACACACACACACACACACACACACACACACACACACAAGCTTTAGAACAATTACTAGAAGGTACGTGATTATATTGAAAGATATGGAACAATGAGGCAAAGATCATCTTGACATTTTGGTGGTGGTCCAGATCATCACCAAGTAACTATGTAAACAGCTGAGATATGAGTGTTTGGTCAGTCCAGGAATAAACAGAACCCACTTTTTGCAATCCTGTCTCTGTGTAGATTCTTCTCAGGGTTTTGGCTTCAATATATACATTTTGTATACATCCTCTATGACAGCCCCTGCCTCTCAGCCAGACAGAACTGCAGCACGAGTTGTCAATGTCCATCGATACGCTAGGTTAGAGTGCCCCCACCTTGAAGAGCTTGAATTTAGAGCTAAGGACATTGAACATTTTGAGGCAGACAACTGCGATCACTGTGTTTTAGGATTACTTAAGGGAACTTGACCATAGTCTAATTTACTTGCCCCATACATCCCAGGGAGGACGTAAAACGTGTGTGGAAGACCAGCTCCAAAGCTGCACACAAGTTACAATTACAACCTTCCAGCATCAGAAATGACTGTAGAGAGCTCTGTCATCCATTGAAAGAAGAATTATCTTATACAACTGAGGCCAGAGCAATAGTTGCTGTCCTTCAAGTAAAAAACATTCTCAGCGTGAGCTTGCCTGCTCAAACACAAAAGCATCACAGAAATCTCCTGCCTCAAAACAAACTAAAGGGGGGTGACAAGGATGCATAGGGACACTGAGCATGGACGCCAAAAACGCCACCAGAATTATGACCAGCTGGCTTACTGTTCAGATGATGACCACAGCTACTCTGACCGCAGCCACTGCCTTTTTTGCATGACAGTGCTTAGCCACAGTTTAAGCAAAAGTTACTACAAGAGCCCCAGAGCTGCTTCTTGTGACTAACAACTGGACACATCCCTATACTGATCATAAGTCATAAGTTCCTTACTTTTCTGACAGTTACTACAGGCATTCGTAAACAACAACTGGCAAACTGAACTATTCTGAATTTAGTAATAGCACGACACCATGCTATTAACTGAGAGACTAAATTTGGATTGGATAGAGACTAGTGACCGACCGATTATCGGCCAACGATATATCGGGGCCCGATAGAACGGCCCAATTTCTATCGGGGGTTCTATCGTATCGATGAAATGTTGCGCCGATAGAAAAAAAAAAAGTGTGACAATGACAAAGGCACACGCTGGTGTACTGATTTATTTTGTCCAATGGGGCACGCTGAGCTCAGCCAGAGACTTTGGCTCTGCTCACATTTCAGTGAAGTCCCTTCCCGACTCAACACCACGAAACCTCCCGACCACCTGACCAACCAGCGGACAACCAGCGGACTTTTCCCCCTTTTCCACAAGCCACAATTGCTGTATAATTGTGGACTGGATTGTCCTGTGTTCATTTCCCCATGTTTGTGAGACAACACGGAACGCTCCCCACTACGCGCTTGCTACCGTAACTTTTGATTGATTGAATACGTTATTAAAAGTTTGCACAAAAGCACAGAAGGGTACAGTTTAATACAAATACAATGCTAAAAGGATTGAACCAAGAAAGCACTCATCTCTCCGACATGACGCGGGATCACTCTTATTTTATCTTCGTCATTTTGGCTTGGTTTGATTGTGTGTGTCCACAGCTGGGTTGGTTTATGGAGGGGACGAATGAACGACATGTTTTTTGGCATGCATTGCTGACCTGGGCATTGTTTCTCAATAAATTAGAAAAACATTTCCTATCATTACCATTTTCTGTGCATGTTGAAGGAGATCGCATCCACGCTCCCTCCTGCGCCGAAATGTCCCCTTTTAGTCACCTAAACCAACCCGGGTGTGTGGACACAACCACCGCATCAAATCGCCACCCGCATCTATGTAAACTTTGTTTGTTTTTTTGTTCTTTTGCCCTGATGAAGACCTCCAGGTTGAAACGTTGGCCATGTCTGTTCGATAACACAATAGATTAAGTAACTTCAGGCATATTTAACATCTAGGCTACGAGTGTGCCGCCTCACTTCCTCATCAACGCTGGTGTCTCTTATTAGTGGCCGCTGCCAGCGCCACACGGGCTTTGCCTTTCAGCAATCATCGCTGTTTTCGTCTTTGTTAAAAGCAATAACAGCAGCAGCTGTAGGCAGCTGAGATCGCTGTGTCGTCTGTTATGCATGCAAATATGAATTAACACAGTAAAATGAATGGTTCTCTATTTACAAATTTAAAAATGCATAGGTTAAATAATATAAATGTTTTCTTTCCTTTATTACACAGATGGCTGAAAAAAGGAGCAAAGTATGTTAAATGTCAAAAGTCTTGAATAAAGACATTGGTTTAAGGAAGCATCTGTCTGTACTACTGTCACTGTGACTGTACTATTGCATCATCATATTGGTGCAAAATCTATGCACAATCCAAGGCCTGTTTGCATTCCAGCTCAAAAACTCACTATATCGGTTGCATATCGGCTATCAGTGATTGCACCCCCTCTAATATCGGCTTTCGTTATCGGGCCAAAAAATCCCTATCGGTCGGACACTAATACAGACACCACTGTACAACTAAAAAAACACTTGGAACAACTCCTTCATTCTTTTTTTTTTGTAGATTACCTGTTGTAAGCATTAGCTTAGGACATTCTGACCTCACAGAACAAGACAGCATCACCACACTGATAAAGGGAACCATGATATAGTAGTTTGCACAGCAAGGGCAGCACTGTTCAACATTGGTATTACAACGTGCAAGGCTCATCAGCTAAAAAGCAACCAGCAAATTTTCTAGACTGGTATTGCACGTACACACTCACTCCTGGACCATATCACACCTACATATGATATCAGTGAGCACATGGTGACCAGTAGTCGACCCACGCATCACTACCGTTTACAGTTTTGTAGGTCATCAGAAGCAACTTCAAGTCTGATCTGACATAAATACAAAATCAATGTGTGAGTCTCGGTATGGTGTAGTATGATCAAATGTTCTTATTCTCGTCAAGATTCTAACTGCAGCATTCTGAACCATTTGTAGACTTCTAGTGCTAGCATGTGGCAGACCAGAAAAAAAAGCATTACAATAATTCTAGTATGGATGAAACAATGACATAAATTAAGATTTCTGCATTAGTCATTGAGCAGAAAAACTTAAAATATTAGTAATGTTGTGTAGGTTTTTAACTGTGATCCCTTTGAGCTTCATTCTGAACGAGTTGGACAGCCGAGAGCACACTGCAAATATGACTAAAAAGCGCAAAGGAGCACACAAGTAAGGAACGTGAAAAAAGAAACTCTAAGCGTAAAATGAAATGCATGCAAAATGACAAAATATGATGGCAGCACCTGCTCTTTATGCCTCCAATCAAATGGACAGACCGATTTGTTTGACTTTTTTGTGAGAAACCTGACCACCTGTCTTAACAGTGCAATGAAATATCTGTCAGTCTGGACATAGTGGACCGTGTGGAAAATGTTGCCTCCAGCAACCCTGTGTACTGTCTCCTCCACAGCGCAGTCATTGAACTGCTTGACTGTAAAGCTCAGAGTTGTGACTGCTTTATCACTGAATCTGAATCCTGAGTTACTCAGTATCCTGTTGAAGTTCAACATGAAGTAGCATTTATGGCAGATAGTCTTTTTGAAGTTCTCAATTCAAGAGCAAGACAGGGTTGCATTAAAATTTGTCTGGTTAAGTGACTTACCAAAACCCCATGAAGAAGCTGGAGGAGCCATTCTCCTAGTTTGCCTGAGGGGCGCTGTAGGGTGTGATGGAAGGACACTTAAGGTGCCCACTAATTGATGCAGGTGTAACACAAAAGAAGTCTTTTGTTTTCCACCGCAGGCTGGCGGCAGTTTTGAGTTCTTTGTTGTACCTGAATGCTTTTTGTTTCAAAGATATTAAATGGGGGGTTGGTATGACGTCACTGAGCTGAGAGGACGGACTGGCACTGAGCTCCCGCTCCCGTCGATCGTAATTTTCATTTTACCCATCACAGACTGACATTTTTATATCCTGCTGGCCGCTCTAAGCTACCTAACGATGTCAAGCAAGGAAAATGGCTCGGTTCCGCCCTAAAATCCAAGTGAATCCCAAAGAACAATGAGGGGCCGACTGCACCTCGAGGCGCAAGATGGCGGCTCAGGTGCTGCGGGCTACTCCTCACAGCTAGTGCAGGAGGTTACTGAGAGCATTGGCAAGTTATTAGAAGAGAAGCTGGCCAAATTTACTAACGCACTGGAAGTTATGACAACCCGGGTGCAAGGCAACAGTAAAAGACTGGACGAAGCTGAGGGCCGGGTGTCCACGCTGGAGGACATGCTAGCTACCACCAAAAACAAGCTTTGGTAGGTTGAGAAGAAATTACAAACTCTCACTGAAAAAGCAGACGACATGGAGAATGGGACGAGACGGGACAGTATCAGAGTTGTTGGCTTAAAGGAAGGAGCTAAAGATGAGCAACCTGTTGCTTTCTTTGAACGCTGGCTACCAAAAATACTGAACTTGGATACTAAACGGGGCATAATAAAAATCGACCGGGCGCACAGAGGGCTCGGACCCGCCCGTGCAACCGTCCCAGACCCGTCATCATCAAGCTACACAACTCCGGGGAGAAACAGCGGATCATGGCTGCACTTAGGGAGAGGCGCCAGCTGACATACAGGCAGAAGCTGTACATTCAACAGGATTTCTCGGCTGCAGTGAAGGAGAAGCGGCGCAGCTTCAATACGGTGTGTGAACGTCTGATCGGACTGAACATCCGCTTCTTCATGCGGTTCCCCGCCATCCAAACCTTCACGTACAACGGAGAGAAACATACTTTCCAGTCCCCCCGAGCTGTGCAGGCATTTGTGGATGGACTGCCGTGAATTGTGCAACGATTACCATCGGGTAAATATACAGTATATTTTGTGACGAGATGTCACACGGTAATTTTAGTTTGAACTGCTGTATTATAGTCTAAATTCAGTTGTGCACATTAAAATTTGAAAAAATGTTTGCACTTATATGATAAGTCAGGGCTGTAACGACTGTGATGTTAATTCAAAAGGTTAAAAGTTGCATTAAGCTTAGTCTGATGGGAAAAGAAAAAGGGATGTCTGTAATTTGGAGCTGTGGCTAGAGCACCATAACCCCTGAGGAGCAAGGGGTCTGACATGGTCCTTCTTTGATTGTTGTTTTTGGGCTCTAAAGGGAATCTATCTGGGTCGTGGGGGCAGGAGTTTCTTGAAGAGATTAATGCTGTTTCTCTTCTTCGGTGTTACCTGCGCTTTCAGCGTCATACAACCACCTGTTATAGTTTCACAAACCTTGTCATTATGGCTGTGTTTTTTGTTCTTAGGCCTGTTGAGGTTTATTTCAGTGTTCAATGCCCATCGTTCAGAGGCATTTTTTTGTTCGCAGTGCTCTGAAATGTAAGATTACCTCCTCACCACCATTATACTCTGCCAAATTTACATGTATATTTTCATTGCTCACAACCCCAAACTTTATTTGGTCTGTGTATTCTTGGCGTATCTTATTTTCATACAGAAATCATGAGTGACAAAAGCCCCTAATGACTGATATGAGACCAAGGACATTTACGTCACCCGGATTGGCGTCACCGGGGCCCCACCCTTGAGCCAGGCCTGGGGTTGGAGCTTGCAGGCGAGCGCCTGGTGGCCGGGTCTTTGCCCACGGGACCCGGCTGGGACCAGCCCAAAAGAGTGACGTGGGCCCGCCCTCCAGTGAGCTCACCACTCGCAGGAGGGTTCAGAAGGGGCCGGCGCGGTGTGATTTGGGTGGCAGTCGTGGGCGGGGACCCCGACTAGAGATAGTCGGGCTCACCTCCACGCATAGTCTGGGCTCTGGAACCCAACTCCTTGAGAGAGGCTCGACTCTCTTTTATTCTGGAGTTGCCCGCGGTGAGAGGCGGCAAGCTGGTGTGGGCTTGCTTATAGCTCCTCAGCAGCCATGTGTTGGAGTTTATTCCAGTGAACGAGGGGGTCGCTTCCCTGCGCCTTCGGGTCGGGGATAGGTCTCTCACTGTTTCTCGACTTATGGGCCGAACAGCAGTGCAGAGTACCCAGCCTTCTTGGAGTCCCTGGGAGGAGTACTGGAGATTGCTCCAACCGGACTCCGTCGTTCTACTGGGGGACTTCAACGCTCACTTGGGCAGCGACAGTGTTACCTGGAGGGGTGTGATTGGGAGGAACGGCCTCCCCGGTCTGAGCCCGAGTGGTGTTTTGTTACTGGACTTCTGTGCTAGTCACAGTTTGTCCATAACAAACACCATGTTCAAGCATAAGGGTGTCGATGTGTGCACGTGGCACCAGGACACCCTAGGCCGGAGGTCAATGATCGACTTTGTGGTCGTATGTCTTGGACACTCGGGTGAAGAGAGGGGCTGAGCTGTCAACTGATTACCACCTGGTGGTGAGTTGGATCCGCTGGCAGGGGAGGAAGCTGGACAGACCTGGCAGACCCAAACGTATTGTGAGGGTCTGCCAGGGAGGTCTTTAACTCCCACCTCCGGGAGACTTTTGCCCAGATTCCAAGGGAGGCTGGGGACATTGAGTCCGAATGGACCATGTTCTCCACTTCCATTGTTGACACGGCTGTCCGGAGCTGTGGCCGTAAGGTCTCCGGTGCCTGTCGTGGCGGCAATCCCCGAACCCGGTGGTGGATTCTGGAAGTAAGGGATGTTGTCAAGCTGAAGAAGGAGTCCTATCGGGCCTGGTTGGCCAAGGGGACTCCTGAGGCAGCTGACAGGTACCGGCAGGCCAAGCGTGGAGCCATGGAGGAGGACTACCGGTCGGCCTCGAGAAAATTCTGGCAAACCATCCGGCGCCTCAGGAGGGGGAAGCAGTCCACCACCAACACTGTTTACAGTGGAGGTGGGGAGCTGTTGACCTCGACTGGGGATATTGTCGGGCGATGGAAGGAATACTTTGAGGATCTACTCAATTCCACTGACACGCCCTTCCATAGAGGAAGCAGAGGCTGGGGACTCAGAGGTGGACTCACTCATCACCCAGGCCGAAGTCACTGAGGTAGTTGGGAAGCTCCTCGGTAGCAAAGCACTGGGGGTGGATGAGATCCGCCCTGAGTACCTCAAGTCTCTGGATGTTGTGGGGCTGTCTTGGTTGACACGTCTCTGCAGCATCGCCTGGCAGTCGGGGACAGTGCCTCTGGACTGGCAGACCGGGGTGGTGGTCCCCCTATTCAAAAAGGGGGACCGGAGGGTGTTTTCCAACTATCGGGGGATCACACTCCTCAGCCTTCCTGGGAAAGTCTATTCCAGGGTACTGGAGAGGAGAATTCGGCCGATAGTCGAACCTCGAATTCAGGAGGAACGATGCAGTTTTCGTCCTGGCTGTGGAACACTGGACCAGCGCTATACCCTCCGCAGGGTGCTCGAGGGTTCATGGGAGTTTGCCCAACCAGTCCACATGTGTTTTGTGGACTTGGAGAAAGCATTCGACTGTGTCCCTCGTGGCATTCTGTCGGAGGTGCTCCGGGAGTACGGGGTCGGAGGCCCTCTGTTAAGGGCTGTACGGTCCCTGTACGACCGGAGCAGGAGCTTGGTTCACATTGCCGGCAGTAAGTCAGACCTGTTCCCAGTCCGTGTTGGTCTCCGGCAGGGCTGCCCTTTGTCACCGGTTCTGTTCATTGTTTTTATGGACAGAATTTCTAGGCGCACCCACGGGCCGGAGGGGGTCTGGTTCGGGAGCCACTGGATTTCATCTCTGCTTTTCGCGGATGATGTGGTCTTGTTGGCTCCTTCGAGCCAGGACCTCCAGCATGTCCTGGGGTGGTTTGCAGCCGAGTGTGAAGCGACTGGGATGAGAATCAGCACCTCTAAGTCCGAGGCCATGGTTCTCGACCGGAAAAAGGTAGCTTGCTCCCTCCAGGTTGGGGGAGAGTTCCTGCCTCAAGTGGAGGAGTTCAAGTATCTTGGATTCTTGTTCACGAGTGAGGGAAGGATGGAACGTGAGATTGACAGGCGGATCGGTGCAGCGGCCGCAGTAATGCGGTCGTTGTATCAGTCTGTCGTGGTGAAGAGAGAGCTGAGCCGAAAGGCGAAGCTCTCGATTTACCGGTCAGTCTACGTTCCTACCCTAACCTATGACTATGAACTTTGGGTCATGACCGAAAGAATAAGATCCCGGATACAAGCGGCCGAAATGAGTTTCCTCCACAGGGTGGCGGGGCGCTCCCTCAGAGATAGGGTGAGGAGCTCTGTCACCCAGGAGGAGCTCGGAGTAGAGCCGCTGCTCCTCCACATCGAGAGGAGCCAGCTGAGGTGGCTCAGGCATCTGTTTCGGATGCCCCCGGGAAGCCTCCCTCGGGAGGTGTTCCTGGCATGTCCCTCCGGGAGGAGACCCCGAGGAAGACCCAGGACACGCTGGAGTGACTATGTCACCCAGCTGGCCTGGGAATGCCTTGGGATCCTCCCGGAAGAGCTGGAGGAAGTGTCCGGGGAGAGGGAAGTCTGGGTGTCCCTGCTCAGGCAGCTGCCCCCGCGACCCGGCCCCGGATAAGCAGACGATAATGGATGGATGGATGGAAATCATGAGTGACAGTAAGATTATCTCTTTAAATGTCAAGGGGGTCGGTCATGTTGTAAAAAGACAGAAGATTATTTCTTTATCAAAGAGAGAGAATGCACATATCGCCCTTTTTTTAGTCATCTTTTTATTAAGAACAAGGTACAAAAAGACAGTTGTATAAACAGACAAAGCTTTTGGATTTTCTGCAGAACACAAATACAAATAAACAAATACAACCCCCCAACCCCCCACCCTACAACATCTAGTGCATCCGAATTTATAGAGATTATATAAGTGGATAAATAAATAAAGGTTATGATGTTGATAGGTAAAGGTATCAGTCAACAGGTATAAAGAATTATACAAAGAAAAAATAAAAATAAGAAAGAGAAGAAAGTGGAAGCAGCTTATTTGAAAGTAAAGCATAAAAATAAGAGAGGAGGCCGAGCCTGCCGCGCAACATCATGCATCACCCCTCAGGATCTAGTACTTGTGAATTCATGAATTATCAGGGAGGGTTTTAAGTTTGTTTATGAAAAACATTACTGGGTTCCAGGTGGAATAAAAGAGGTCTTTTGACCCTCTAAATGTGTATTTGATCTTGTCAAGACTTAAATGGAGCATAAGGTCACTCATCCATAAGGAGGTGCTTGGTGGTTTGGAAGATTTCCAGTGCAGCTAAATCCTTCGGCGGGCAAGTACAGTTGTAAATGCAATAATGTTCTTATGCTTATTACTAATTTGTTGGTCAGCTGGCACTATACCGAAGATGGCAGAGTAGGCGCTAGGTTGCAAGTTTAAGGATAGTGCCTGTGAAAGAGTTCTGAAAACTGCTGATCAGTAATCTGAGAGGGAAGGACATGACCAGAACATGTGGGTTAATGTTGTCGAGGCAACATGACATTTGCTGCAATTCTCATCCACCTCAGGATAAATTCTGGCCAGCCTAGACTTGGAGAGGTGGGTACAGTGCAAGACTTTGAACTGGATTACACCTAGCCTAGCACATGAAGTTGTTCCATTAACTCTCTTCAGCGCTTCGATCCAGGATTCCTCAGGTATTACATCCCCAAGCTCCTCCTCCCATTTCCCTTTAATCTTATTGAGTGAGGTGTCTCCGAGAGATGATATGTTTAAATAGATTCTTGCAATGAAACCTTTTAAATTGGAGGGGATTTGGAGGATGCCATCCATAGCACTAGGTTGAGGTGCATTGGGGAAGTTTGAATTTAGGTTTTGCATAAAATGTCGGATCTGGAAATATCGGAAAAGACTTGAGCCGGGGAGGTTGCATTTTTGAGAGAGATAACTAAAGGTAGAGAATACACCTTCGCTGTAGAGATCTTTAAATTTGGAGAGGCCAAGTCCTTTCCACAGGGCAAAGGCGTTGTCTCATTTAGGCAGGACAAAAAGATGGTTATCACAAATAGGGGCCAGATGAGAGAAACCTGTTAGACCAAAGTGGTTTCGAAATTGAGACCAGATTTGTAATGTATTGATAACAACAGGGTTAGAGGTATAAGATGGAGCGGACAAAGGGAGACTCTAAGTAACCAAGGCGGGGAGGGATGTCAAAGTGCATGACTCGTTTTCTAATTCACACCACGTCAACTTTGAGGCGTGAAGCCAGTATATGATTTTCTGAATATTAGCCGCCCATTGATAGTGAAGCAAATTTGGTAGACCCAATCCGCCCTGGGATCGATGTCGCTGCAGAAGCCTTTTCTGTATTCTAGGGGCTTTACCCCCCCCCCAAATGAATGATGATATTATTTTATCAACGGACTGAAAAAAGGATTTTGGGAGAAATACAGGGAGACATTGAAAAAGATAGAGGTTTCGGGGTAACACGTTCATTTTAATACAGTTGACCTTTCCAGCCAGTGAGAGATTAATGGACCTCCAATTCTGTAAATCGTTTCTTATTTTATCAACGAGGGGTGTGAAATTATCTTTGTATAGTTTAGGGAAAGTCTGTGTAATATTGATTCCTAAATATCTAAAGCCAGATTTAGACAGATGGAATGGCAGGTCCTTTTGTGGAATTTCAAGAGCTAGGTTGTTCACTGCGAAGCACTCGCTTTTTGTGAGGTTAGTCTTATATCCTGAAAAAATACCAAATCTGTTCAACACCTGGACTATGTGTGGAACACACCGCACCGGATCAGACACATACAACAGAGGGTCGTCGGCACATAGAGCCACCTTGTATTCCCTCCCCCATCTAGAAATTCCAATTATTTCCGGGCAGGATTTTAGCATGATAGACAGAGGCTCAATGGCAAATGCAAACAAGAGTGGACTAAGTGGGCACCCTTGACGTGTCCCTCTTGATAATGAAAAAAATTCAGATCGTTTTCCGTTCGTGACCACTGATGCCTTTGGTGAGGCACATGGAAGTTTAATCCAGGCAATAAAAGTTGGTCCGAAACCAAAGGCCTGCAGACATTCAAATAAATACGCCCACTCCACTCTGTCAAAAGCCTTCTCTGCATCCAGGGAGATAACCACTTCTGGTACCCCCCCGGATGCAGGAGAATATATGACATTAAGAAGGCTCCGGATGTTAGAGAAGGAGTGACGACCAGTCATGAAACCTGTTTGATCAGGGGAGATCACTTCATCTGTAACCGATTCTAAACGGCAAGCGAGTGCCTATTTTAGCCTACTTTCTTTTTGATGTTTGTTTTTTCTTAATGTTTTTACTGGTCTTAAAATGCAATTCTTAATGTTTTTAATGCAATTTTTAATGTCTTTTAAATGACATTTTTATGTCTTTTAATGTAATTTGTGTGTGCCTGTAAAGCACTTTGAGTTACCTTGTGTCTGAACTGTGCTATACAAATAAACTTGCCTTGCCTTGCCTTGCCTTTGCTAAAATTTGCAAAATGTCGCTGTGTAACAATGAGATAGGCCAATATGATCCACACTGTGTTCTGTCCTTCCCGGCTTTGGTATAAGTGTTATGGATGCTTCAGTTAGTGTCTGTGGCGAGGCCCCAGTACCCATCGAATCATTAAACATTTCTAAAATAAGTGGCGCTAATTTGGTTGAGAATTTTTTGTAGAATTCAATTGGATATCCATTGGGACCCAGGCCTTGCCACTTTGCATCGCCGAAATCGCATTTGAGATTTCTGTTAGTCGAAAGGGTAGTTCTAGTTCTGCTTTATAGGCGGGACTGATAACAGGGGCGTTTAAATTCGTAAAAAAGTTTTTCATGTCGGTATCATCACTAGGTGCTTCCGAGATATACAGTTTTGAGTAAAATGCCTTGAAGGTATTGTTTATTTCAAGGGAATCAGTAGTAACCTCCCCGTTTTCTTTTTGTATTTGTGTAATCTGTTGATCGGAAGACTAGCAGTCTACCAGCCTTTTCGCCGTGTTCATAGACAAAGCCTCATGATTTCAACAATATACGTGTTGTCTTTTCGGAAAATAATAAGTAATAAGTGGTTTGAAGATCCAGCTTATTTTTATAGAGTTCCGGAGTGGGAGAGGCAGAGTATTGACGGTCTATGTCAAATATTGAACTAAGAAGTTGTTCTTGTTCTTGCTTCCTAGCTTTGTTCACCCTAGATGTGTAAGAGATAATATCCCCCCTTATTAGCACTTTAAGAGTGCTAATAAGCACTCTTAAGCACCCTTTAAGAGGGGAGATATTGTCCTTGTTGTTGGTTTCTAGGAAGTTATCAATGGCTGTCGAGATCATTTGGCAGAATCCTTTGTCTGTCAGTAGTGCAGTATCAAATCTCCATGGAGCCCGGTCAGAGGAGTTAAGTGGATAGGAAAGATCTAATATTACTGGAGCATGGTCGGATTCAATTATGGTGGAGTATTCTATATTTTTAACAAAGGGGAGTAATACACTGTCTATAAAAAAATAATCGATTCTGCTATACGAATGGCGAACATGTGAAAAAAAAGAGAACACTTTACTATGAGGTAAGCGAAAGTGCCAGGGGTCAAAACATCCAATTTAGTTCATAAACGATGACAGTGTTTTAGCCATTTTGGAGGGGATTTTAGACTTTGGGCTGGAACGGTCTAGGGAAGGGTTAATTGTACAGTTTAGGTCTCCGCCAAAAATTAGGGAGTGTGAGTTTAGGTCAGGTATGGATGAGATTGCTTTTTCTATGAATTTCTCATCATCCCAGTTGGGTGCATACACGTTAACCAATAGGAGAGGTTTGTGATAGAGGGACCCAGAAACGATAATAAAATGGCCGTGTGGGTCAGATATAATGTTTGTGGCATTAAAGAGTGTTTTTTTATGAATTATAATTGCTGCACCACGTGACCTGGAATTGAAACTTGAGTGAAAAATTTGGCCGACCCACGGCTTTTTTAAACTGATGTGGTCTTTAACCATTAAAATGTGTTTCCTGCAAAAAGGCAACTTCACACTTTAAGAGTTTAAGGTGTGCAAATATTCTAGCCCGCTTTACAGGTCCATTCAAACCCTTGACATTCCATGAAATAAATCTTACATTTGTCCCTCCTGTAATCCGATTACTCTTCTGTTTCCTGTTCATGGTCTACTAGATCTATCAGTAATATCTGTAAGAATACATGATCCGCTGCACCACAGCCCAGCATCCACTCTGAAGAATAGAGAGAGTGCCTCCACTTAAAAATACATAGTAAAATGATAGGAACAAGCTAATAAAACTGTTGAAATGGATTTAAAGTCCAGGGATGCACACACCCAGGGCTTGACGCTTAGCATTTTCCCAAGTAGCACGTGTGCTCCTAAGTGGAAAAATCTAGTAGCACACAAATAATTTTAGGGGCACGATGAAAAGTTACCAAATAATGTGTTTTTCTTTAACACAGTGATATGAGGTCAACGAGGAGGCATTTACAAGCAAAACAATTCCATTCATAGCTTTTTAAGTTTTAGTTATATTCTCTAAAGAGTGCAGAGAGAATAATACTGTAACAACTCATGTATTGTTGGTTATTTATTGGTGCAAATGTGCACAGTGCAACTGACACAGTATCAAAACAGCAAGTAAAATTCTCCAAAAAGTGCAGAGAATAATACTGTAACAAGTACCGACAACAGCTTATTTGGCCTGTGTTATAACATAGAACATTCATACAGGGTTCACAGAATGTG
>CAEMYA010002085.1:106778-121835 GCA_903131615.1 Diplodus sargus
TCTCTTCCTCTACAGCTATTTACCTTTTCATCTTTTTTCACCTTTTTAAGCTCTTTCACCCTTTAACTTTTTTACATTTTCATCCTTTTTTCACCTGTTTTAGCTTTTTCGGCCCTCTCACTCTACTGCTTTCCATCCCCTTCCATCCTTGTCATCCTTTTTTCACCCTTTTAAGCTCTTTCAGCCTCCACCTTTTCAAGTTTTTAGCCTTTTTTCACCATTTTAACCCCTTCCAGCCCTCTTACTCTACAGCTTTTCACCTTTTCAGCTTTCTAAAAAATATTTTAACCTCTTCCAGCCCTCTTACTCTACAGCCTTTTAGCCTTTTCAGATATTCACCTTTCTGTCTTTTCAGCTCTTTCAAACAATTAACTTCATGTTCAGCAATAAAAATGTTTTCAACTCCTTTAGCCTTTAACTTTTCAGCCTTTTCAGCTTTTCAGCCTCTTCAGTTTTTCCAGCCTTTTCAGCTTTTTCATACGTTCAGCTTCATGTTCAGCTCCAGAAACTATTCAGCTGGCAACATGATGAACTTTTTAAGCTCTTTCATCCTTTAGCTTTGCAACTTTTCAGCTTTTCAACCCTTTCAGCTTTTCAGCCCTTTCAACTTTTCTGGCATTTCAGCTTTCAGCTTTTTCAGCTTTTCGGCAGTACATTCAGCAGATTTCGCTTCAGCATTCACACTGTATTTTCGCAGGAAATGCAATTTTTCTAGTTTGCATTTATTTATTTATCTATCTATTTTTAGAGGGCCAAGCCCGAGGGGCTGAGTGAATGCGTATGCAAGAATACACATTTCCTAGGACCAGCGGTGCTAGGAACTCTATTGTAATTGTAAAGATTTTTATTTTTCTCCAGCTGAAAGTGGTGCTGCTGCCTAAACCGTGCAAGGGAGGGCAGTGCAATTTGGATTGTTGGTCCAGACTCCTGCGAATATCTCAGACATAAAAAACTACATACAACTGCCAGCAGGGGGCGCTATAACAGAGGAAAAATACGTTTTTGCCTATAACTCCCACACCGTATGTCGGACATTCAAAAACCTTGTATCCCCAGATTCCCTGAATGGACCTGAATTACTTTGCGATTGACCGCGCCCACTTCTGGTTAGAACGTTTTATCGCAAAATCGCAAAAACTGGAAAACCTACTTTGTCGAACTCCTCCTTGGGATTTTGTCCGATCTGCGTGAAACTTGGCACATACACTCTTCAGCTGTACCTGATCTAAAGTTATTGAAAGGAACTTTGCTTGGTCAAAAAATGCGCAAATTATTAACAAACACATTTCTGTAGCTAGCTATAAAAATGTAAACTGTTTCATATCTCGGTCAAACTAAATGCTATTAACACCAAATTTCAGATCCTTGGTTGCCATGACAATGGGAAGGGATGAGCTGAATTTGGCGAACTTTGACCAGTAGGGGGCGCTAAAAATATGGGAAGTTTATATCTCTTGGACGGCTACACTGATTATTACGAAATTTGGTCAGTATGATGTAGGGCCAATCCTGAGGTCATATCTAGAAGGTGGTCATGACTGGTCAATGTGGGCGTGGCTTATTACAAGATAAAAAACAAACATTAATTTCAGCCAAACTATTATGCTGAGAGCTTTGAAATGTATATGGTACATAAAGAATAGGACACAGTTTTTCCAAAAACAAAAATTGCACATGTACTCCACTAGGTGGCTCTATAATGGATGCAATCGCGTTTTTGCCTGTAACATCCACATTTTCAATAACATTCGCAAACCTTATATCCACATGTTCCCCTAGTAGAGCTGGGCTTTCTGATATAGGACACGCCCACTTCTGCTGCACATTTCGTTCGCTAAATAGCCGCATATGCAAATCCTACTTTCTCGATCTCCTCCATGGGATTTTGTCCGATCTGCGTGAAATTTGGCACATACACTCTTCAGCTGTACCTGGTCTAAAGTTATCAAAAGAATTTTGCTTGGTCAAAAAATGCGCACATTTTTAACAAGCACATTTCTGTAGCCAGCTATAAAATTGGAAACTGTTTGATATCTCGGTCAAACTCAATACTATTAACACCAAATTTCAGATCCTTGGTTGCCATGACACTGGAAAGGGATGAGCGGAATTTGCCAAATTTTGACCTGTAGGGGGTGCTAAAAATATGGGAGGTTTAAATCTCTTGAACGGCTACACCGATTTTTACGAAATTTGGTCAGTATGATGTAGGGCCAATCCTGAAGCTATATCTAGAAGGTGGTCATGACTGGTCAATGTGGGCATGGCTTAGTACAACAAATCCAGATTGGCACACATTCAGCGTTTTGCACTTCCAGTGCACTTCCCATTACAGCGAATACCACAGCTCAGACGTTGGCCTGTGTCTTTACTTTTGCCCCAAGCCCATCATCCTTTGGGGCCAACTTCCGTGGGCTCTGCGGTGCACGGGGTTTGAGTCGAGTGTGGCGGGCTTGGCCCCCATTTATAATTGCTTGCAGTTCTAGTTATTTTTATTTTTATTTTATTTCTTTTTTTAACTTTTGTTTATTAAATTTTATTTATCTATTTATTTATTTTACTGTTGCCTTTGTTTTTTACTTTCTGGGGTAAGGACAATCATGAGCTAACTGAAGTCATTTTGGTTTGGAAGGTGGTTTATTTTCTTTCCTGTTTTGATATATATGTGAATACAGAGAGCACTTGTATGTTGTCTATGTTTCGCTTTGATAAAAAATCAATGAAATCTATTTGTAAAAAAAAAAAATATCTCTTGCTTACAGAAGTATTATTGTGGTAGCTTAATGGACAAACTTTGCAGGAGCCGTGCTGAAAAATCACGCCAAGGCTGCGAGTGCATAACAAAGCCAATGTGCGTCACCAGAAGCTAATGTATCAATCATGTGCATGACTACTGAGTTAACTGAGGATCCGCTAAATCTTTTAACTGCTTGCTGCTCTTAAAGGAGTCAGTATGTCATTATGCATCTTGCTGAGCATGTGTTCTGAAATAAACTGCACAATGTCAGAGGCAGCCAGCAGGTGTGGATTAAGCCACCATGTACCTTATATTCTCTGGGTCGGAAGTGTTTCCATTTATATCTGCAGGGGCATGGTCAGAGATCACAATTGGATTATATTTACACTTCAGGAATGCACTCAGTAAATGAAGTTCAACCAGAAAGAGATCTATCCAAGAGAATGACTTGTGCACATCAGAGAAAAAGTACTATCACGGGTATCGGTGAACCGCTGTTTTTTTAAAGGAGTCATCACCTGTTTTTTTACATATCCAGTCCCCCTTGGATTGCTTTGGATCAATTCTTAAAACTTATTAAATTTTATTTTTTTTTAAATCAAACATAGAGCTTGTTGTGACACTTTTTCATACCGCAACTTTCTCACGCGAGATTATGCGCAAAGTTTTGACTGGTCCGGATGTGCATTGTATTAATATGTAATGAGGCGCGCGTTGATTGGGGGTCTGGCCTGCATGCACACAGACTCCAAACATAAACAGCCCCCTGTCATGTCGTACACACTAACTGACAAACCATACGGAATTCAGGCATTTATGTACGAGCTGGAGTCAGCTTCTTACCTTCTTACTTTTCACATTTGTGTTTTACATGTAAGACCTGAGTTTTAATGCTGGTGGTCACGATGTACGGCGTGAAAATGACAGAGAAATAGGCAGATTCAGCGTGCTCACTCAGAAAGTCTGGCTGAGGACGGCTGTGAGCCGATGCTTCTGCGAGCTTATGCAGTAGCCTCCTGTGGTAACGTCACCACAAGAGCAGAGTCAAAATCTCGTGCTTTAGGAATGCGCACCCTTGTGCGCTATTCCTGTTCGGAAAAAGAGCTGAAGCGAAAAAAACTGAGCCACTTTCAAACTCCAGCTTTTCAGGCAAGTTTCAACTGAGGTCCAACACCAATATGCATCTTTTAACAAGAGAAATTGCGATTTTCCGGGTGATGACTCCTTTAAATGTCTTCAAAATGTAAAAAAAAAAAACACTAACACGCTGATAAATTTAAATCATTTCACCAAGATTTATATTTAAATAGATTTATTATATATCAAAATAGTCCAAATCCAAAACCTTAACAAAACACTGCAAAATCAACATTAAAGAAGTATAAAAGAATGTATCAAAATTATGCAAAATAAACCTTAAATACAGTAGAATGAGGCAGCAGCTCTCGATTGGCCAGCAGATCCTCTCTGTTAAAAAAATTAATAGAATATGTCATTATAAATTATTACTGTCATGCTCTTTACCTAGGCACTAAGCAAATCGGCTAACTGTGTAAATGATTTCATGCATGCGTATGGAATGGTAGATGCTTGGAGATACATGAACCCAACAACTAGTAAATATTCATTTTTTTCCCCATCTCACCAGTCTTGCACAACGATTGATTTTGTTTTTATAGACAAGCGAATACTGCCCTTACTGAGCTCTTGTTATTTCAGACCACAGTCCTGTCGCTATGACTCTCACGTTTCTAGATAACATACTACCAAGGCGGGTATGGAGGTTCAATTCTAGGCTACTGGCAGATGAGGAGTTTGTGGCCTACATGTCTAATCAAATAGATTTCCATCTTTGAAACCAACCAGATGCCCAACGTATGTAAGCATACCCTGTGGGAGGCTATGAAGGCCTTTCTATGAGGCCAGATAATCTCATACAGTGCCAGTGTAAATAAAAAGAGAATGGAAAGAACCAATGAGCTTTTCTCCAGGATAAATGCTATAGATCAGGAACATTCGAGTGGTGTTACAAACAGAATTGGATATTTTAAATACAGAGTCGGAGGAGCTGTATCTGAGGCCCAGGCAGAAGGTATATGAATTTGGAGAGAGAGCCAGTAAGCTACTCTGTCACCAGTTACGCCAGGCTACTGAAGCTGGATATATAGCAGAAATGGAATTCCCTCATGGTATAACCACAGATGAAGTAGATATTAATAATCAGTTTAAGAAATTCTATGAGGATCTACATTCATCAGAGGCTGGTGATGGACCGGAGATAGATAGCTTCCGTATGAATCTAGACTTGCCTACTATTAACAAGGGGGAAACTTGAACAGCCAATTGTAGTTGGGGAAACGGATCAAGCACTTAAGGGAATGAAGAATGGGAAAGCCCCTGGACCCGATGGGTTTCCCATTGAGTTCTATAAAGAAATTCTCAGCTAAATTGATCCCCATCTCGAGGGACGTTTTTGCAGAAACGCTTGAAAAAGGGACATTGCCACGCACCATGACACAAGCCATAATCTCAGTTTTGCACAAAAAGGATAAGGACCATTTGAAATGTGACTCCTATCGACCAATAAGCTTACATTCAAATGACTACAAGATCTTAACTAGAATTTTTGCATTGAGACTGGACTTTGGTCAGGATGGATTAACCCTAGTATGTACAGCAATCAGGGTTTATCTCTGGGCGGCAACTCTCTGGCAATTTGCGTAGGCTATTTAATACTTGAATCTTTTTAGAATTAAATATTTATTCAACCCTATATTCACAAGATGGCCCTCCTGTGTCAAAAGTGCTAATTTCCCTTGATGCCCATAAAGCCTTCAATCGCGTTGAATACGAATATCTATTTTCAATTTTGGACAAGTTCGGTTTCGGTCCCAATTCCTGCTCCTGGATCAGGGTCCTATATGCCTCTCCGAAGGCATGTATTAGAACTAACAAGGTTATATCAGACTACTTTCCTCTTACACAGGAGTACGAGACAGGGCTGCCCGCTCTCCCCACTCCTGTTTGACATAGCTATAGAGCCATTAGCCATCGCAATGAGAAAAGAGGGAGGCCTGATGGGTAGTAACAGGGGCGGTCACGCCCGTAAAGTATCATTATATGCTGATGATCTTATTTACCTCTCGGAGCCAGATTCTTCTGTTCCCAAAGCTTTGGATATTACATCAAAATTCAGGAAAATATCAGGATATAAGATTAACCTTTCTAAAAGTATCATATTCCCAATAAATGGCCCTGCACAACAATTGTTAGCCAGAGACAGATTCACATATTTAGGTGTCTCAGTCTCACGCAAATTCAGTGACCTGTTCAAATACAACGTGTTGCCAGCATTGGAGAAAGCCAAACAGGACTTAAACCGATGGTCAGTGCTTCCTATTTTGCTAGCGGACAGAATTAATTCTGTCATAATGACCATTCTGCCTCGATTCTTGTTCTTGTTTCAGACGGTCCCTGTGTTTATTTCAAAGTCTTTTTTCAAGAACCTAGATAAATGTATATCATCCTTAATTTGGAATAAAACAGTTCCAAGAATTAGAAAAGCCTTTTTAGAGAGACAGAAGAATGAGGGGGACTGGGAACTTCCAAATTTTCAGTATTGTTATTGGGCCTCCAACATTCATAAAGTTAAACACTGGATACCAAATTTCTATCATGGTATTGGCCCTGTATGGGTGGACATGGAACAGTTTAAATGTAACCCAGAGTCATTACCAGTGATGCTCTGCATACCACTACCTCTTAGCAAAAAAAGCCGGACAGTCAACAGTAAATAGTTCACTGAAGATATGGTCCCAGTTCAGGTCCAGTTTTAAACACAAACAGATGCTTTCTTTGCCAACTAATGTATCAAATGGGCTATTTCCACCTTCAATGATGGACGCCCACTGAGGTCAAACATGGAAAGAAGAAGCACTGGCAAGAACAGAAACTTTTCCGAGATGAAGATCGGCATCCTGGCAGCGCCGGCACATCAAAGGCTCCATTCACTAATGCAATGTTGTGCAAAACTGAACAGGCCAAAATAATATGACACACTTTCTCTGGGGTATACAGCAGAGTTCCCCCTGCTGGTCCAAGATGGCGCCATCTGCCCTTAAGCAAACCGAAGCAGCTCCACTGTGACCTGTGTGTGTTGTGCGCACTATTGAATCTGCGTTCCTGCTCTGTAGCAGGTTTGCCAGTGGGGTTATTAGGTATTCCGTTAATTAGTTGTCATGTTATCATATTTTATTTTACAGTAAAGTGGTATCAGTAAAAACGTGGGCTTTTTTTTAATTAAAAGTTTTGTATTTTGTTTTATTCGTGTTAAGAATCTGTTCATTTGTTCCAAAAATGTGACTGCTCATGCTTAATGACAGCTGAGGTTTTTTTTAATAATTATTTTCAGACTTTATCCACAGACTCAGATTTGCATACACAAGCTCAGACCTGACGTGAGATCTCATCGTAGCTTCCACTTACATCCAAATTGATAAATACCAAAGTTTGCGTGGAAATGGTCGTATGCATGGTTTTCTGCCATATGTTCATTTGATAAATGAGGGCCACTGTGAGGGAACATGGTATACCTCGACCTCACTTCTTTAGATATCTGCAAATACGCAGTCTAGTCCAAAAACACTTTGCCTCTTTCCCATCTCCCCCAGTAGGTGGCTGGATTGAGGAACTTGTAGAATGGGATCCTCTGGAACATTTCCTCATATCTAGACTATATAGTACCGTTCAAAGGGTGGCTTCCCCTTCTTTGAACCATTCCAGGGAACAGTGGAGTGAAGATTTTGGGGCAGAGGTCTCAGACACAGTCTGGCAGTATGCGGTCGAACGAATCCATTCAATGTCTGTGTGTGTGTGAGGCATGGTCTATTACAATTCAAGGTCATCCACAGGCTCCATTTCTCATAAAGTAAACTTGCTAAGATGTTCCCGGGAGCAGACCCGATCTGCCATCAGGATGAGGCCACCCTTTGTCACATGTTTTGGTCCTGCCCTTCCTTGGTTCCATTCTGGACTGCCATTTTTGAAACTTTTACATATATTTGTGAGAACGAGATACCACTAGATCCAGCAATCGCCATATTTGGGGTTGCCCCTACGGAAATGTCATTGCCAGTGGCACAGGGCGACGCAGTGGCCTTTTCGTCATTACTAGTACGGAGACTGTTATTGTTAAAGTGGAAATCCGCCAAACCACCATCACATTCCCAATGGGTACACAATGTTATATCATTTCTGAAGTTGGAAAAGCTGAAATATTCATGAAGAGGCTCATCCAAGAGGTTTGATAAGGTTTGGCGCCCATTTCTATGTCATTTCAAAGAAAAATTCCCTTCTAGACAGCAGATGGGTCTTCCTACACACTTCACTATACCAAGCGCATCTTGCTCATGCATATCTTGCGAGTTTTCCACACCGTGGTTATCGACCGCGGCGGTTACCATGGTAATTAAAACTTAAACGGTAACCTTCATCGTTGCGAATTTTACCATGGTTTACCTTGACACCGGTAACCGTTACATCCCTAATATCTAACATTGGATCAAAGCTAATATTTGATGCAATGTAAGGCACATTTTTATGAATGAGTATTGCTGCTCCTCTGCTTTTAGAATTAATTTGGAATGAAACACCAGCCCTACCCAGTCTATATGACCCTACAATGGTCATTATTTGGTGGGTTTTCTGTAAGAATGGTATGCCTACCCCAAGATGTTGAAGATGGCTGAATATTATCTGTCTTTTAACAGCACAACTAAGACCTTTTTTATATTCAACTTATGATGTTCACATTTCCATTACCTGGGACTGAATATGAATTACTATGTGTAACTAGAACTGTTCAGTACAAATATGTTACTGTCCATCCAATCGTCCATCAAATATTCCAGTGCATTAAAACGGCAACCCCCCTTAAACACTTTAAATGCACATAAACACTTACGTTTTTCAAACAGTGGTGAACCTCAATCATAAAATATACTGTACTCATACCTCAGTAGTTATTTGCTAATAATAATGAGCATAAAGAACATACTCCAGAACAACCATGTCCAGAATAACCATGTCCTGAAAGTGATGAAGTTTCACAATGAATGGCCATGATCTCGTCACCCTCTCCTGGTTTTGTGGCTCGACTCTTATGAGCCTTGTCCACAGACAGCGATGTTTCATAACTTTCTTCCCCAAACACCTTGGGAAGTAGACTGTTGATAAACTGTGTAGGTCATGATCGCTCGGTGTAGCATTTTCTTTTGCCAGTAACACTTATGATAACTCCATACTCCATGCCCAATCTTTTGTCAAGGTTGTCAGTCCATCCTCTACATCTGTAATCCTCTGGCCGACTCAACTCAGCATTGAGTGTAGAATGGCACCAGCTACCTTTGCAAGCGCTTTCAAGTTAGCCATAAAGTTAAAGGTCGGATTCTCAACAACCTATTCTCTTATTGCTCTTGGAAAGGTTTAGATGATATTATGGTGATATTAAGGTGGTCACAACTAACGATAAACTTTAAATCAACGTCCAAGTGATTTCCAAGTGAAGTTTGCAGGAGCTGCGGTAGATGCGTCTACTCCATGAGCCTGCTCAACAGCGTAGTGGTTTTAATGGCGTGACTGATCAGCGTATTCACACACAGCATTGTGTAATAAAACCCTCCAAGTCTGTAACTCTGTCTGTGTCCAGTATGAAAGCGTTGAGCAAATGGGACATGTCTAATGCATTTCATGTCCCAAATGCATGGCTTTTAAATTTGCATAAGTCTTTAAAGTCTGCACAGTAAAACAAACAAAATACCTGCAATCTGCAAACTGATTAGATGATAACATAATATTTCATTCTAATTTACAACTTAAGTTTCCTGTTGACAGAGGTGTATGTTTTTCCCCTATAGGTGGGCTTTAAGCCAGCTGGAGGGATCCGGACGGCTCAAGAATCTCTGCTGTGGTTTACTCTGATCAAAGAGGAGCTGGGTAACGACTGGCTCTGCCCTCACCTGTTCCGCTTAGGAGCCAGCAGCTTGTTGGCTGACATCGAGAGGCAGGTAGGGTTTCAACACATTCATTACATTTCCATACCTTACTTCTCTGCATACAAATACGTTTCTTTTAATTTGTTCTTGTTTTGACAGATCTACCATCATGTTACTGGACAGTATCCTGCCTCTCATGAGCTGCCTATGGCCTAAAGCTGTCGATATCCAGTTTTAATGTCCAGTGAGAATCTCAGACTCAGCACACAAATCCACACACAAGGAGCGCACCAACTCATCTATTCTATTACCTAAACTTGCATTCAGTGCTTTGATGTAAGACTGGGACCAATGCACTAACGTGCCCATACATACTTAACTGAATGTCATTCATGTGAAGCCAGAAAATCTAGTGATTTAGAGTTAGGAAAAAATATTTATCCATTTGGTGTTGTCCTTTTGTATCCTGAAATTCTGTTTGGATCTTAAAAAAAAGATATGTGGAGATGAGAAGTATGTGACCCACCTCTACCAACCCAACTCTGCCAAGTCATACAGTAACACTGAGTTATATTGCATTGTTTTGTATCACTCATATATGAATATCATACCCCAACGGAATGTGGATACACTTTTTTGCTTTTCTTTTTTTACCGAAAGTTTAAGGCTAGGGAAGCATGGTGGTCTAGGTTACATTTGAAAGGGAAAAATGTTGCCTCTGAACATAAATTATGCTTTAGTGGTGTTTCCTCCTATCTAATCTGAGTAAATTCTTATTATATGAGAGGATTTGCAGGAGACATGGAGGGTATCATCAGTGATGTTAATAAACTTGGTCAGATGATCAGTATTTTTTGGGAATGATTCTTATCCTCTGGGAGAATTGATATTTTCCACTCCCAGCACTCTCCCAGCACTTTTACCTGGTGACTCAAATCCCATCTTTCATTACCAGTTGTCTTTGTAATGGTTCAACCATCTGTTATTCAGACATATTTTAAAAAACAAGAAACTAATAGTGGCAGAATGCTATGAATAAACTATGTGAAATTGTCATTATTGGTTTATTTGCATTCTTTATGTTGTCAATTTGCTTTTTTGTTCCATTTTACCAATCTGATCAAATCCATTTTATTTATATAGACCAAAATCACAATCACATTTCCTCAGTGGGCTTTAAGAATCTGTAAAGTGAAAGACACCCTTGATTTGAGGGTGAGGGAGGGAGAGAATACCTGCGTGTTACTGAGTCCAGTGGTGGCGTGCTTTAGAGCACATGCTAGAGCAGTGGAGACGTGTTCTCTTGAGTGACGAATCGCCAGGAGAACGGTACTTGTCTGACTGCATTGGTGTGGATGATCTTTACTGGCCTGCACAGATTCCTGACCTCAATCCAATAGAACACCTTTGGGATGAATTAGAGTGGAGACTGAGAGCCAGGCCTTCTTGTCCAACATCAGTGTGTGACCTCACAAATGCGCTTCTGGAAGAATGGTCAAAAATTCCCATAAACACACTAATAAACCTTGTGGAAAGCCTTCCCAGAAGAGTTGAAGATGTTACAGCTGCAAAGGGTGGACCAACGTCGTATTAAACCCTATGGATTAAGAATGGGATGTCACTAAAGTTCATATGCAAGTCAAGGCGGATGAGCGAATACTTTTGGCAATACAATATATATTGTTCCTGGGTTTACTGTGCCACAAGCTTAAATAGTGATAATGCACATGTTGGCTATGCGCACACGGAAGTGTTTCACCTCTCCTCTATTGGTTCACTTAATTTAAGTATGGATAAGGCTATGTAGGAACACATCAAGTGTTTAACCCAGTACAGTACTATTTTTGAATGTGTATGATTTAATGATTCATGTGTTTGGTGTTTTCAGACAGTTCACATTAAGCCATGGTGACATTCTGTGAAAAACATGATTAAAAACATTAAAATGCTAGTTTAGATTTAGTTAGTTTCTGTGACTTTTCAGACTTGTTATCTACTCTGAGGTGAAAATTGGTAGCCCTGCCTCCAGGCACACCCGTCAAAGACAAAGAGAGAGACATAACAGAGGAATATCTCTCTCTGAACTCACTTCTTGCACTCTTTCTCAAGCTTTAAGCTCTTTTAATATTTACGCCTCAAGCATTGGCTCTTTTACACTTAATGTTTTACTCTCTTCAAGATATCACTCTTGAGAGACGTTGCTTGCGCGTTATTTCTTGTAACTTTATATTTTTCACCGTATCGGTTGATTTCTTTTCAGTCCCTCAAGTTTCTTCCAGAACAAAATTTTGTTTTAATTGGTCTTACCAAGTTAAGTATTGTGACCTGATTTAGGAAAAGTGAACTTTAATTTGAAATGATCTCGTATTAAGTTAACTTAGGAGAACTCGATTGGCCGACAAAGACAAAGTGTCCTTCAGTTATTTTAGCGAAGAAATTAAATTAGTTTATCAGTCAGGGTTAACACTCTGGGGGTTAACCGGTAGCCCGCAGAAGGTCGACCCCAGAGGGTTAACAGACGCGTCGATGATGTAGCAGCAGGACGCAGCCTCACTGAGTCTCCATTTCAACTTCAGACTATATACCAGATTTAAAATTGGGTTGATAGGCCAAGTAAAACCAGACTTATCTCTCTATAAAAACAAGAAAGCTGTGTGTGTGTGTGTGTGTGTGTGTGTGTGTGTGTGTGTGTGTGTGTGTGGATTAATGGGCATGACTTGGGAAATCTCGTTGGTGAGACTACAGGAAACGCCGAACGTCACTTGGCAAGAATCATATACCTGAAATTCAAAAATGGTGGCAAACAAAAGCCTCTTACTTGCTGCTTGTTACGACTGTGTCCCGTCCGACTCGAAACTCCAACTCGTTTTGGATGCAAATGCGGGATCAGCTGTAGCTTCCTAACAGCTGATGAAGGCAGGCTGTGATCAAACAGCGGGATCGATCAAATGGAAGGACCAGACCTCAGTGGTTTTTAACACTGTTAAAAAAGATTTGTTGACTCAACACTCTGTGTGTGTGCTTCAAATATCTCTGTATATCAGGATCAGACTGACCTGAGATTTTCAACATGGCACTGGCATGGCAATCACTGCAGAGCCCAACCCCACGACACACCTTAAGAAACAAGCTGCATTGAGTGGAGATATATGCAAGAACAAACGTGAATCGAGAAACACAACAAACGTGAATCAGAATTGGATACTTGCACAGAACACTCGTATGCGAGAGATACGTGAGGACAACAAACTGGAATCGGAATCTGTGGACGTTCCTGTGGGCAGAGCACTCCGTCACTCCGTGGCTCTCCGGCGGCTTGCAGTGGATTTATACCTGCAGCAACATGAGCTGGACCTGGATTTTGCCGGCGGTTTGGTCCAGTTCTGTGGAGCCTGTTCCGGTCTGAGGAGATCTGGATACGCAAGGACAACAAACTGGAATTGGAATCTCTGGATGTTTGTGTGTAGCTAGCTGATAACCTACACAGTCTTGATGTAGGCTATCCATAAAATCTTCACTCCCTTAGCCCTACACATTCTGGATGTCTGGATACTCTCTGTACTCATCTGAGTCATTCTATGAAAACATGCCATTTTCCATTCTGAAAATCAGATTTTCAAAGCACTATTTTTATTGTGTCCAAGGACTCATTTGGTTTAAAGCGAAACTCTCGCCAAAAAGCAACCGAGGCTTTATTTGGGCTTGAATATGAGTCAAATCTTTGTATAAAAGCATAATTACGATGAAAGAGGCACTTTTAAGATTTACCGTAGTCTCGGTTTTGGGCACGTTCATTTTGAACTTAGGGGCATGATAAGCTAGCATCAAAATCGCTATTTTTAGAACACGAAGAAGGCTCGACACAACATGAAACTTTGCTCATAGCATCATCAGGGTCTCACCTCATGATGCAGAAGCTAATGTGAGTAGTTCAAAAACCTTCTTTTTCATAAACTGTGTACACAAACAATGTTCTCAATGCTCGTGTTCACGAGTAGAGACCCTGGTGGTGCTACGAGCAAAGTTTCATGTTGTGTCGAGCCTTCTTACTGTTCTAAAATGATGAAGATGTTGATGCTAGCGTGTCATGCCCCTAACTCTCTCGTTCAAAATGAATGTGCCCAAAACCGAGACTACGGTACATCTTAAAAGTGCCTCTTTCGTCGTAATTATGCTTTTACACGAAGATTTGACTCATATTCAATCCCAAATAAAGCCTCGGTTGCTTTTTGGCGAGAGTTTCGCTTTAAGTAGACCCTTACCTGTCAGAAAAATATGTGGTGCCATCTCAGGCTATCTTATGTATTTATTTATTTTCCTCAAATAATCAACGTGCACATGTGTGCATGTCAACTGCGTTACCAATGCCAAGCGGTATTAAATAAGTATTTGAAGTGACACTTCAGAATAAATCTGGTAGATTACAAGATACATCATCCCTGTTTACATTCAGAGTGTGTATGAAAGAAAATAACAAGGAATATATTTTTTTTATATGGATGGATATGCTCAAGTGTATTTCAACTTTTAGGAAAAAAAATCCTGAAAAAAGTAATTATTTAAAAACACATCTTACATACGCATGGGGGGTATTCTTATATTTTAATTAACATTAAAATAAGTTTATATATATACACATATATATACACACACATATACACACACACACACATATATACACATATACATATATACTTATATGTATATATATATACACACACATATATGTATATATATGTATATATGTATGTATACATATATACATATACACATATATATACACATATATACATATATATACACATATGTACACATATATACACACATATATACATATATACATACCTATATATACACATATATACATACAAATATATACATGTATACATATATACGCACATATATGCATCTATGTATATATACACATATACATACATATAAACACATGTATATATGTATGTATGTACCCTCCGGTGAGCCCGCCGGAGGGTTCAGAAGGGGCCGGTGCATTGTGATTTGGGTGGCAGTCGTGGGCGGGGGCCCCGGCGACCCAATCCCCGGACGGTGACTCTAGCCATGGGGACATGGAATGTCACCTCGCTGGGGGGGAAAGAGCCTGAGCTGGTGCGGGAGGTTGAGCGGTACCGGCTAGAAATAGTCGGGCTCACCTCCACGCACAGTCTGGGCTCTGGAACTCCTTGCGAGAGGCTGGACTCTCTTCTACTCTGGAGTTGCCCGCGGTGAGAGGCGGCGAGCTGGTGTGGGCTTGCTTATAGCTCCCCAGCTCAGCCGCCATGTGTTGGAGTTTACCCCAGTGAACGAGAGGGT
>CAEMYA010002085.1:139706-151921 GCA_903131615.1 Diplodus sargus
GAAAAAAAAAAAGTGGTTTGTATCGAACAGTGGGTCAAAAATCTGATACAAACCGAATCATGACTTTGGTGTATCGTTACAGCCCTAGTCACTAGTCAAAGCAGGGTGACAACAGGAATGGACGCGACTCAGGGGAGCGAGACGAGCACATCGTTGCTAGGGCCTTTGGATGGCAAGTTCTTCTCTTCTTAGTGTATTCAATTGATTAGTCATGCAATACAACTTTGTAATGTCCTAGAATTTGAATTCTTTATTTGGGTACCTCTAGCAGATATGAGATTAAAATGCGATTAATTAGATTAATTAATTAATTACAAATCCTGTAATCCTAGTTAATACGGTAGAATTTCGCCTGTAAATAACTCTGTCTTGCTTCGTGGCATGTTAGCTAATATGAAGCAAGCCAGGTGGCAAACAATTAGGCCAAGCCAGGTAAGCCAGGTAAAGTTAATGGTAACTGACATATAGTTTTCGAGAAACATCCACTGATATTGATATTATTCAACATGATCATGAATGCCAAAAAGGAAGAGGCAGCAGAAGATTGACTTCTTTATCAAGTGGGGCTACACTACTGTACATTGTACACTGTTATTTATGCACTTACGATATAGCTAAAGCAAATAAACTAGTAACACAAGCAGAAAAATCAATGTATCAAATTAAAATGATCATAAAGGTCAGCCATTGTTCTTCTGGTAAAATAATGGTATCTGGTTACAATGTAGGCAGCACAGAGACACAGGGAGAGGGAGAGGCATGGTGAAAGCAGGTGAGAAATTTGAATGAGAACTTAAACAGCTTGATAACATTAGTTTTAACCTAGGCCTACATGTCAGCACTAAATAAAACTAGTAACACTGGGTCTGATACTGGCATATAGGTGAGATATAGAGCAAAACCTTTGAGATGAAACATTGATTTTCACTTTGGGAATTTAAAGAGAGGCTTTATCTAGATTCTGTAGGTAATCCATGCAATTTCACAGAATATTCCTTTACATGTGAGTTCAAATGGTAAATATCGTCCTCAAAACTTCTAAGTGTATGAATTTTCATATGTAAAATATTGTGGGAAATGTACTTTAAAAAATATCAATATCTATACCATGGTTACGCCCTTGGTGAGATAATTTCTCATGGGTTTTTGTCTGTTTGAACTTTTGCTTTGTAAAACTACTGCACTCAACTTTGAAGACTCCTGATGATTTTGTCGACTTTTGAATCTGAAACCTTTTGAACAAAGAACAAAAACTCGTTACACGACAGAGGACAGATTATTCTGTACATCGCCAGGATTAAAAAAAGAGTCACATACACATGTGGACCAATTAGAATCAGACATCAGCAAACTGAAAAGGAGCATTCCCACATGTTACGGCGCCCACCGTCATTTTCTGTAGTCTGCGTGTTTTTCTTTCATACAGAGTGAGCTCTCCCATCCTCTTCAAAGATCATGTGGCTCCCGCATCCCATTGTCTCCGCATCCCTGGCGTGGCAGCGAGGGATTAGCCAATTCAGGAAGCGGGGACTACAAAAGCCGATGCTGCCAGACGATGCGGATGAATCGCTACTGCGAAGGCATCTACCTCGACATAAAACTGTGAATTGTACTGTGGAAAATTAGTGTGTGACTACGTTAGAGTGGGCTTGTTGGCCTTAGTGTGGGAGTGTTTGTGAGTGTGCGTGTGTTCTGGGTAAAACCAGAGCAAGTGTGTTTGTGCTTAGGGAAGCCGTAGGGGTGAGCTGCCTTTTTCTTTACTTCTGTTTTCTCCTTTTAAAAAAAAAAATAAAGTTAGGGAGTTAGGTTCAGCACTTGTCTTTTTGTTTCTTTTCTTTTCTGTAGGGATTAGAAAAATTCGGGCTCCAGAGGTTAGATAGGTTTTGTTTGTTATTTTAGGCCAGGGCTCACCCTGAAGCCACACTTCATCACGTGTGTATATACCACACCTATCATTGTACATAATTGCACTTTTATTTGTCTGTTCAATTATACTAATGAATTGTATTTCTCTTTGCTTACACAGTGTTGGGTGTTGGTTATTTATGTTAGGCTCGGCTCCCTAGACTGAGCATAACACCACATCAGATCAGCAGGATTATATAGCGCTCACGAAAAAAACTAAACAAATATGACATCTGTAACACTTATAAAGCAGAGATGGCCATGCTGAGAACAAGGCAATGCTATTATGAGTTGGGAGAAAAGCTCTTTTGGCCTGGCAACTAAAGACCTCTTTATTTACTTAACACAATCTGTAGGTACAAAGACTTTGCATTTTCAGAATGGAAACAAAATATTAATAAATTAAAATAAAAAGAGATTAATAAATAAACAACAACAAAAGCAAAAAATGCTTTAACTCAAAACGACTCCAAATATCAACTCACCTGTTGGAGAACTCTTCCACATTATTTGTGGTTCTGTAAAAACTGAAATCAACATGTAATCTGGTCTTAACCATTCTAACAATTAAGGTAGCTGCATCAACATCCAGAGAGTTTTCTAAGTTATTCCTTCAACTGAGGTAGATCACCATTTTAGCTTGGCCCAAAATAAAATCAATCAACTGACATTTCAATTTCTTCTTCTGTAGGTAAGGACAACCTAAAATGAACATTTCCTTAGAAAAAGTGTTTCCGGGCATCGTGAACATTCGCTGCAGCAGCTGAAACAAGGAGTCCAGTCTGCCACAGTCCATAAAGCAGTGAAACACAGTTTCTCTCTGTGAGCAGAAAAGACACTTCTCATTTACATTTGGGTTAATTACAGAAATTAAAGTGTTCACAGCTACGATCCCGAGGAGAATTCTTCACTGCAGATCTCAAACTCTTTTGGTTATCGGTGGTTTATATCGTGCTCTCCACGCAGGTCTGACCTCATCATTGAGCCCTGGATGAGCTCTCCAAGGGATGCCAGTCCGACCACTGAGCTTGTCCTTGTTCAGAACCTGAACCAACAGTTTGTACATGGTTTTCCCTTTCATATCATTTAGCCTGTTAGGTGGAGTGTTGCTGGACTCCAGTAGTCGGCCAGTGCAGTTTTTAAAATCAGGAACAAGTGTCAGTGCAGGGAAAGGATCATTATTGTTTGCCTCACGGTGTCCGTTACAGTGAGCTGTTAGTAAAGAGAGTTCAGTCTGTGTTAGCTCACATCTCCAGGTGTTGAGCAGGTGAGTTATGAACCTGACAGACCTGACTCCCACACGAGAGGCCAGAGCTGCAGCGTTGTTCAGACCTAGTCCACATAGTTGCACCACGTGTCCCAGCGTGACGACCCCCGCCGAGCGAAGCAGCTGCAGCACAGAAGATCCCGCTGTGCGCTCCACGTTGAAGTGGGTCCCGTGCACCGAAGGCTCTTTCAAAAGCCAAAACAAGGAAACACAGTTGGCTAGATTCTGCTTGATGAACAATCCCCACACTGTAAACAGTCCATTACAAAACTGTGGAAGGTTACACAGTTTGTGAGCACTCAGGTCCATCAAGAACAGAGGTTCAGCGAGACCCAACCCTCCAGCCCGTCTTAGTATGGCTTGGGCTATGGGCCTCCAGACGAGGTCTGCTGGACCTGCGAGGAGCCTCTGGATGAAGCGAAGTCGGAAAGCAGCGCCCCTGCTGGCTAGGTGGATGAGCCCCCGTCCTCCGTCCTCCTTGGGCAGAAACAGCACACTCTGTGGGACCCAGTGCAGACGGTCCCAGAAGAAGTTGATCAACAAAGCTTGTATCCTGGCCAGGAGACGCGCCGGGGGGTCCACACATGTCAGCCACAGCATGGAAGATACCAAATTGTTTATTACTAAAATCCGTCCTTTAAAGGACACTAGTGCAGTGCCCGTAGGAAATATGTGTTCCTATAGAAAAGTGGGAGGTTAAGAAGCATTTTCATGGATGGCCAAATGAGGTTGTGATTGAAGGTGGAAAGTCAGGGATATTTAGGTTTGCTGTGAAATCCGATATTCCAGGGAATAATTGGCCATTTGTGATTATTTTTGATTTTGCCATTATTTTTCACCCTAAAACTATTTACTTGCTGTGATTATTTTCAGCACAACCTCACATGTGTGACTGTACAGTTATTTTTTCATTTTGATATATTGTACTAACACAATGGACCTAAAATCACAAAAAAACATAAAATCCGAGTAGAAAAAGTGAGATTTTTTTACTGTGAAAACCACAAATATGTTTAACAAACCATTTTTTATTACTTATAATGCAAATATAAATTGTTGTTTGCTGAATAAGTGCATACATTATAAAAATGTACTGAGTTCTGTGTAACTATTTACATTTAAATGCAGGCAATGTTCAGGTCTGCCTGAGCTCCTTCCAGCTAAATGAAGAGCTGCACTGCCTGCTCCACATTGAACTTCTCATTGTTTTGACTCATTAAGCAAAAAAACGACTCCACTACACACTTAACCAAACACTACATAACACACTAACTATACTCTCCAAACACACTCAATGTCACAAATCTCTCAACTCTCAATATCGCTGTCTGTACACCAACTGTCGTTGCCTGTCACTCATCTGCCTAAGTCCCTCCCACAACTTCCTGTTCCTCTACAACGAAACTTGCTGCTTGAACAGTTTCGTGACAGAAGCCCGTTTTTACCGTTTCTTCTGCACCAGACACAAAGCAAACGTGACGGCAATGTTCGCAAAAAAGCGTGGCTGACATTATTTACCCCAAGTCCGGTTTTGGACAGGTCGGTGCGTCCGGTCCGTCAGCTCGGGAGTTGGGCCGTGTAGGCTAGCCACTAGCTGTTAGCTTACTGTTGTACTATTCAGTTAGTCAAATATCAGCCTGTATGGAAAAGATAACTTTTATTGTGAAGGAACCTTTATTGTGAAGGGACGGGTTGGAAGGAAGTGAAAAACATGTGTGAAGAGAACCAGCCATGTTGGCGAAAAAAGGAGTTGTTGAACTGAAGTAAAAGTTGGTATTCTTATCGTATAACACTAGCTCGAACGAACATAAGGTATACTTATGTTTGCTAATGTTATGTTTGCTTGTTTCTTAATGTGTGTCGTGGCTTGAGCTCTGCAGTGATTGGCTCTAATGCGCATGTCACTGTGATAGCTCCGGTGGACTGTGCTCCAGAATGTGTAAAGCATTTATGAAATAATTTATTCACAGTATCATTGCAGTCCAAACAAATGCGAAGTGGCACACCACTGAACCAAACGGCAGCCATGTTGAAACTCTCAGGTCATTTTGGTCCTGATCCAAAGAGATATTTGAGCCACACACAGACAGACAGACAGACAGACAGACAGAGATTCCTTGCTTTTATAGAGAAATGTGTGGTAAAATCCATTTCCACCTTTTTAGTCGTCCCTCGACAATCTCTAAAACATTGTCCCAGTTCTTGCACTTAAAAGAATCATCACCAAGATACACACCAAGATGTTTAAAACCTCCCTCGTTCCATCTTTACCCCTAAGGTAAAATGAGCTGTCTGCTTAACTCATCACTGGTTGCTAAAGCTTCACTTTTCCCCAGTTGACTTTAGCAGAGGATAATGTACCAAACACATCATCAGTTTCAACAAGGACATCGATATTGTCTTGTTTTTTTACAATGAAAACAACGTCATCAGCATAAGCAGACAATTAAAAGCTTGTTGACAAGCAGGGAGATTTATACCTGAAAGGCGCCGTCTCAGTTCGTGTAGGAGAGGCTCTATTGCCATGGAGTAGAGCGTGCCAGATAGGGAACAGCCCTGTCTGATCCCCCTCCCAAATTTAAAAGGAGCGCTTAACCCACCGTTAATCTTTAGTACACTCTCAACGTCACTGTACAAGACCTGGATCTTGGCTATGAGACCAGAGTTGAACCCAAAAGCGTTCAGTGTCTGCCACAAGTACTGATGTTCAACCTGGTCAAAAACCTTTTCTTGATCTATAGAAATCAGACCAAGGTCACAGCCCAATGAACTGGAGAGGTCCAAAATGTCCCGAATTAGAGAATCATTGTCAGATATCAGCCTGCTGGCTACACAATAGGTCTGGTCAACATGAATGATATGCTTCATCACTTTTCTCAGCCTCGTGGCCAACACCTTGGACAAGATTTTATAGTCCGTGCACAGCAGAGCGACTGGCCGCCAGTTCTTTATTTGCTGTAGATCCCCCTTCTTGGGGAGGAGTGTGAGGACCGCTCGCCTGCAGCTCAGTGGTAAACGTCCTTTGTTAAAACTAGGGGTTAGGGTTAGGGTTAGGGCATGAGCCTTTTTTGTCCATTCTTCTGTTCAAGGCCAAAGAAAAAGTGAGAGGGAGCATCCATTTTAGCCACATACTGAAAACGGTAACGAACCAGAGCTCCTTAAGCATAGAAACCCAGCAGGTCTGACAGAGCTGATTTTTTCCTTTTGAGAATTCTCCTTCTCCTGTGGAAGCTGCTAAATCCTGCAGCACCACTATTTCTCTCTCCAGAGCTCTCATAGACCTGGTCATGTCCCTTGTGACATTGAGAGTGTACTGTAGGCACAGATGTTTTATTTTATCCTTCCCTATATCCCACCGCTGCCGTAATGAAGTGTATAGAGATTTTGTCTCTGTGTAGTTCCTCCAAAAAAAAGTGAGAGCATTCTTAAAAGCAGTATCAGATAGCAAGGCTACATTGAAATGCCAATAGGCACTGCTACATTTAACATTCTTGACAAAAATAGAAACCTGAACAAGAGAGTGATCTGAAACACCTACTGGGTGTATAGAACAACTCTGAAACACATTGGTCTGATGTCTAAAACAGTAAACTCTATCAAGCCTGGCCATGGATAGAGTGTTATCTCTAGCATGGACCCAAGTGTTCTGTCGCTGTGTGGAGTGAAAATGCCTCCAAGTGTCACATAAATTGTTTTCTTCGATTAATTTGATAAGACAGCTCTTGGAGGCTCCATGCGGTTCTGGATGGTTTCTGTCTAGAGTTAAGTTTGCAGTACAGTTAAAATCACCACCCAGGAACAAATAACCTTCCCCACTGCAGTTGTTGACAACAGTGTTTAAAATGTCTAAAAAAAACACCCTTTCTGTGCCTACGGTGGGAGCATAAACATTAATGAAGGTCATTTTTACAATTTCGAACACAGTTTGTATTTTCAACAAGCGACCTTCAATAATATTTCAGTGACACAAGAACTGGGTTAAAAACCTCAAGAAAACAGGACAGCAACTCCTCCACTGTTACTGCTCTTATGGCTGAGGACGACTTCTCCATCCCACCCCCTTCTCCATGCAGGCTCATTCTCAGCTGTGCTGTCTGTTTCTTGCAGAAAAACTACATCTAGTTTTCTACCTGTGAATAAACTTGATGTCACACATTATGAAGGAAAGGCTGCAACCAGACAAGGCCGAGAGAAACGCGCAGAAAATGGAGGACAACAGTAAAAACTCATTCATGAGAAATTTGTGACGGAAATGTACCACCAGTTTTTTTAGGCAAAACACCTCTTGGTCACTGAACGCCTGCTGGCCAGGGCATCCTGCATTTTTTGTGAAAAATTTGACAGAGTCAAGGAACAGCGGTAGATCTGGGAAATATTCCTTTATTTTAACTAGTCTCATACCTTTTGTTTCTTGTAAAAACGAGCGGATTCTGCTGAAAGAGTAAGAGCGGATCAAATGCCCTTCAGATCCACAGCCAAAACACTTCATTGTGTCCGAGGTCACATGCACAATGTAATCGTAATTATTGATCTTAAATCTGAAAACCAAATTCAGCTCCTCGTCACTTTTTTTAAGGACCATGAAAACTTGTCTCCTGAAAGACACGACATGCTTCAGGTGAGGAGACTTGCAGCTGATGGGGATCATCTTCACAGGGGACACCAGCTGTCCGTGCCTTGCCAGCTCTTTTTCTAGTAGCTCATTCTTCAGAAAAGGAGGAACATTAGAGATAATGACTTTTTTTGCAGGGTTAACTAGTGATGACACAGGGGTGAAAGTACCTTTTATAACTATCCCGCTCTCAAGCAACTGATTAACTTTGTCTGTGCTGTCCAGAAAAACCACCACCGCGCTGTTCAGTCTGGAAGCAGATTTAACACTTTCATAACCCACCAGCTCACCTACAGCCAGGCTGCACTCCTCCACGGAGCAGCCGACCGCCGAAAGTTTGACGGCGTGTCGGCACGTCAGCATGGTCAGGCCGGAGCCTCCAGCTGCAGCCATGCTGAGCAGCAGCGCTGCCTCCACAAACACACAAACACAACTCCTCCAAACAACACACAACAACAACTACACTGACTGTTTCACAAGAGGAGAAAAAACAAACAAAAAGGAGTCCGAAAACTCAAAATCTCCGCAACACACTCACTCGCACTCACCACACTCACCCCCAGCATGCACTCAGAGAGAGAGAGAGAGAGAGAGACATACTTGGAGCGGGATTCAAACCGCACAGATCTGCAGTGTGCCCTTGAATCTTATTGTTCTACACTGACTGTGTAATCGTCTGTGCTGTTGCTCTGATGTCTGTGCATCTGTGTTTCTTTCCAAGTTTTTTTACATTCCAAATATGAAAGTCTTGTATTAACCACAATACTACCATCCTTCTCTCCAGATGGGTAGTATTTGTGGTGATTCCTTCCACAGAGCCTTTCAGGAATTTGCCTTCTGCAATTTAAAGAAGGATGATCTGTGCCAGGTGGAGCCATTTGTATGTCCAGCATGTCTGGTGTGCATGCTGGACATACAAATGGCTCCACCTGGCACAGATCAGCAGATGGTAACAGGAAACATTATCGTTATAAGAAGTCCAAAGGGTTATTAGAATCACTTTCTCATTTTAGTAATTGATCTATTGACTATACTGGACCTCACTGCCAATACATTCAACTCTTCATGTGATAGGCATTTTCACAAATTCTAGAGACAATATGTAATAATGTTTGTGGATGTGTGATTATGTCGTCAAACACTTTTTTTTCTAATGTACCAGGACAGATGAACCATCTCTCTTTGATGGACTCTTTATTGCAGAAGATGTTAAGGTGTCAGCCTTTGTTGACAAAATCCGAAGCCTGATGACAGTTGTAAGGATGTTTTTAACCATCTAATTCTTCTTTAATTTTTGTCCCAGTATTACGTATAACACATCGTATCTAATTTCAGAGCACTGGTCATGATGTTTGTGGGCCGACAACATTTACGTAAATCACGAGCAAAGGTGGATGAGGAGGGGCTCGAAATCACTGTGTGCCGCCATGGAACGTTGGCCCAAACCACTACCGTGGGGAAATATATGCATATCCACTGTTCTTGCAGAAAGCATTGTCTGAAAAGGCAAACGCGACGTTCTTTTGTATGGACATCACTTGCAGGTAGTCACAACCATAGACATAAAGAGTAGACGCCGCATGAGCTGCTGGGGGGCAAGAAATGCGGCCGCCATCTTGGACCGGTCATTCTACTCACAGTTGAGCAGCAGGAGCAACAAGATGCTATAGCACTGTGCAGCAAATTCCTGTTCTAATCGGCAGACGATCGAAAACAGGGCTCAAGGGATTACTTTTCACAAGTAGGATTGAACATTACTATTGGTTGTATTTTGTGAATCGAACATTACTGTACTGTATTTATGTCCACCAGCAAAATCGTAGCGAAATCGTAGCTAGCTAACGTTAACGTTAGCTAAGCTATGTTTGTTGCCGGTATTCACCTAGCTATGATCTGAGAGTTGATAAGTCATATTCCATAGCACTGACTTAGACTACAACTGACACAAGAATGCTATTGTAGAAATAAGACAGATATTACTGGTATTACATTGACCAGCGAATTTTACACAAGTGGCACAGATTGTATTATTCACATGTCACTAACGCTACCTTAACAAAAGTAAGATATTTATTTATCTATGTTGTTTATTTCGGGCATGTCAACTCATCATCATCATATTTCATCATTGTTCAAATAATACAATACACATGGCCGAAAAGGGAAAAGCGGGAGAAGCCGAAGCTTATCTAGTCCCGCCCCCAAGATAAAATCTTCATCTAATCTTTTTTTTTTTTTTTTTTTTTTTTTTACCTCTTATGTCTCATACACACCCCACAAAGCAATGCTATGTAGGATACGTGGTCTCCTACTTGTGTCTACAATTTGTTGCCGGTGCCGCCGCCGTCATTACTGGTACCGGTACCGTTCCGGCGGCCCCGTAGCTCCAGACAGTTGTGACGGCCCTCCTGCTTTAGCAGAGCCTGCTGTGGGTGTGTGTGTTTTCCTTATGTTTGTCTGTCATCCTGCAGGTTCCTGGTAATAGTCCAGGCAAAGTAGCATTTTACGACAGACTAATTGTAATAGAATTTTTTGCAGCTTAGATAATTTCTATGAGGTGTCCAGAACAACATACTGAAAGTCCTAAGAAATCCTAGTTGAGGAAATATGTTAAATTCTCCTCAATCCGACATGTGTGATAATAAGGCCAGGCAAGAATACACCCCAATGGGGCTATTTTTTTCCTTTGCTCCTATCAAAATGAAATTTTACACAATGAAAGTACCCATGAAGAGTAACATCTTTTGTATTACAAGTTTCTTTGAAAATGAATTTTAATATGCAAATGAGCTATACACTCATCAAATATGTCTTTATTTGCATAGGCAGAAACACCATTCATATGTATGACAAATACATAGGCCCACTCTTCATCCAATCATCATGGGTGATGGCAATGCTGCTTTTAGATTGGCCTCTAACCTGAAAACTGCCTGGCTTGGTAGTACCTGCCAGGGGTATAACCCCCGCTGGTATAGTCTTAAGGGTCACGAGGAACACAAGCCACCCCACCACAACAAGGTAGCAACAACAGGGGAGGGTTCAGTGTGTCTTTTTTTTTTATATTTCTAAGTAATCATTGTCACGACTAACTTAAAATTGGTAGAATAAATCAGATGAGAAACTTAACTCTGTATAAATAAAAAATAGCGGGGGCTGTCTGAGGCCCCTCTCACCCCTCACAATACATAATGGTTCAGTCCACCCCTGCAGCTGCAGGAGCGGGAAAGATGCGTCTCCAAACAGCTTCAGGAGTGGAGTGACTGCTGCTCATCAACACCTCTTTCCCCAAGAAAGCAAAATCAGGGAGCCTTAAACGAAGGGAAAGGGCAGAAAGGAAAGACGGCAAGGAGAGGGAAGACAACTCCTCACACATTTCTTTCAGAAGAAGGGTGAGCACAGTTCACATCTAACACAGTTCAAGAACAGTTAAAGCCAATAATAATGTCAGCAGTTGTAAAGATTGAAGGCAGTCAGACAGCCATGAATCTAGTTTCTCAGTTTGAGCAGCAGCAGGTTCCTCATCCTCATCAAGTGCTGACTGAAAGTTAATATTACAAGTAATCATGTCACATTGAGGTCGCAGACCTCGCGGTAAAACAGTTCAAATTTGGAGTGATATTTATCTCCTTTCCCTGTAAGCTAGCATGACATTTTTGGTATCAGCGGATTCATTTCAATTTCAAGATTTGGGCTGGCTTAAATAAACCTTAAAAACTGAGCCCGTAACAGCCTTCAGAGGACAGTAATGTTAATGCCAGATGATCCACCATCATTTTCAGAGGATGAAAACAGAGTTATAAAATGAAAATAGCCTATAATCCATATTTATTTCAGAATAATTTTCATGTATTAAAAACAGTTCTGAAATAAAAAGAACATGTGTATGTGTGTATATATACTATAGTTCAAATTCAGCTATCACTAAAATAGAATGTTTGGTCAGTAGTTTGGGACTCTCATCTTCCTGCTTTGCAGTAGCAACAGAGGAGAACATTTCTGGTGCATGCAGACTGTGTGACTCAATACAACTTTCAATACAATCCGAGAAATGTTTATTTTTTCTGGAAATCAGAAGATTAAATCGCAACAATCATATAACCTCATACATGTATTTATTCACCCCAGATCCAGAGCCACCACCTGTGAGTCTACAGTTGTGGAGATAAATTAGACCTGCATGCAGGACGACAAGGGAGACAGTGAGCAGTAACCACGTAACTGTCATGTTATTCTTGTCACAAATATCGGAATGACAGTCAAAAATATCATTAAAATGCATAGTTTTAGATAAAATAGCATCATTTTTTTTTTTTTTGCCGGCCTATACAAGGGCCCAATTAGATTTCTTTCATTGGGCCCAAAATCCCTGGCGGTCCCCCTGAGTTTATAGCTCATTTGCATATTAAAATTCATTTTCAAAGAAACTTG
>CAEMYA010002085.1:154447-166039 GCA_903131615.1 Diplodus sargus
GCATGGAATTTTCAATTCACTTTTCAACTGCGCGACAGTAGTGACGTCATTAATGGCGCCGGAGTAGTGTCCGAAAGTCCGTTTTTCTTTCTGCCGTTGAGCTCACTATATAGTGCACTATGTTGGACTCACTATGTAGTGACTAGGGAGTAGGGAATGAGTGGGTGATTTTGGACACAGCCCAGGTGTTTTGAAGATTTTCCCATTTGCGGCAAAGTTAATTATTTTTGGGAAAAAGCTGAATTGCTGAAAAAGTTGAAAAGCTGAAAAGTACAAGGTTGAAAGAGCTTAAAAAGGGTTAGGGTTAGAAGTTACAGCAGAATGAAATTTGAAAAATTCCCCATAAGGATGAATGGGAAACATTTTGCATAAAAAGTTGAATATTGCCAAAAGTATAAAAGATAGAAACAAGAAAAATACAAGCAGTAATGTCCTTAAAAAGTTGCACATTTTGATATTTGAATGGTTTGAATAGCTCAAGATTTGAAGGAGAAGCAGTGTGCTGAAAAACGTACGGAATCATGAATAATAATAACTTTGATAAATTCCAGAAAAACAATAATGTGAATGCTGACTCAGCATTCTCACTTATAAACTCCAGAAGAACTCCAGAAGAACAATAAAACTAGAAGAACAATAGTGTGAATGCTGTGTCACTAATTGCCCACCAATAAATTACAGCCCCCATCTATCTGGGCTGCGCTGGGGTACCGTAGCGACTTCTGCCTCCTTCCGCCTCCTTCCGCCAATCACGCTCTCCCCACACACTTTAAACAAACATGTCAACGTTTGCTAAGGCACAGTGAGGACTTTGTTGCCAGAAAGACTAGTGGCCCTTTTTCCACTACACAGTTACAGCTCTGTTCTGCTCAACTCGGTTTAGGTCTTTTCCCAGTACAGCTGAGTACTTCAGCTTTGGTGGGCGGGGTCCTCATATCAAGAGATACAGCACACATTAAATAGTTTGTCATTTTTTGAGAGAAGAAAATCGAGATTTTATTTTTGGGTAAAATCGAACAGCCCTAATATATCTAACAAAAAATAATAACGGAGGCGGTGGGTAGATCACCAATGACCGTGTAGGAATAAAATACTGTTTGTAGGTAATGGTTGTTTATTACTTTGATTTATTGTCAATTAATTGTTAACAGCTGTATGTTGAGAGATTACACCTTGGGCTCTTGTATTCATCTCTAGGCCACACAGAGAGCAGATGTGGAAGGAGCCAACCTCCAACATCTCAAACAGGAGCTGAACATATCTCTGGAGGACACAGAGCAGTGGGTGGAGGATGTGAAGCAGTGGGCGGCCTCTGGTGTGTAATGTTGTTGGTGGTGGTGTGTCAGTATGATAGGTCTTGTGATATTTGACTACATGACGTTTTACATTTTGCCTTGTTCCTATTTTTCAAGAGAGACCTACATGTAGTGCTGACAGTAGCCAGGAGGAGCTCCAGAGGGAGATAGAGGACATGATTTATTCCATAAGAAAGAAGAAAAATGATCTCTATCGACCGAATGGTATGAAGTATTACATCACTCAACAGCTTATGCCTTTTTGTTCTTTTCCTAATATTTCTTTTAATCAAACAGACAGCAACAAAACGAGGCAGCAAAAAAGGAGGAGACTAGCTGAGGTCAAGAAAAAACTGAAAGACACAATCATGCACTACAATGCTGAACCTGCATTTGACCCAAAAATTGACATCGAAGCAGTGTGCAGTCTCTCTGACAATGTCATTCTGCCTTCGGATGCGCAAGGAGATGGTAAGCAAGTGTTTTTTGTGATTTTGAAATTCATAGAATTCAAATAATGCAAAGCTAGTTCAGGCAGACAAGTCAAGCTGCGCCCATCCTGATCAGCTGATCAGTCACCTGCTCTCCTCATCCAAATAGAAGCGGGTTATTTAAACCCCCCAGCTCACCTGCTCATCCCTGGCTATGCTGCTGCTGCTCTGCTGCTACTGCTTACATCTCGCTGCCGCCCATGAGGTTTTGCAAACCCACCTCCTGCCCAGCATCCACCTGGGGGCTCTGTCTCTGAATCCCTGCGGGGGTCTGCTTTATTGCCTGTAATGACTGCCAAAGCAGATCATTCAGGGAACGAATTACTGAAACAGAGCCTGACACCAAACCTGCTGCAGCCATGCTCAAGGATACCTATGCTGTGCTTCAGCTTGCCATGCTCAAGCTCAATAAATGATTTGTTCTCATTCCAGTTGTCTGACTGAACTGTTGTATGTAGTAAAATGCTCTGATGGTTTCATATCTGTTCTCTTTTCCAAAACAGTGGTGAGTCTACGCTTGAAGAGGCAACTGTTTGACCAGGTCATGCTAGTTAGGCGAATGGAAGAGGAGAGGCTTATCACTGTGAAAGAGATGACCCAGCATTGCCAATATTTGAGAAAGGCTTTGGGCAAACTTGATAACCTCCTTCGCCAGGTTGACGAGGACATCAAGAACCACGGTAGGTTCCACACAATCTCCCCTTACTAAAAGGAGGATGCATTCTCGGTGACTTTGACATCTTTCTAAACCCAATGACCAAGTTTGAGTTGCACTTAAGTCGCACACACAGTGACTTCAGACTTGAGTGGGACTTGTGTTTTTGGACTCGTGAACAGTCATTATTTTCTTGGCTTGTGCCGATTTTTGCAACACACTGCTACAGCTGAGCAGCGCCACATGATCTGTATTCAGATGGAGGTTAGATCTTCGTATATTGAACTCCTTTTATACAAAGTACAGCCAAACACAGGCTTTAGAGAGAGGAACAGCAGACTGACAGGTGTGATGGGTGAACCGGCTGGGTTTTTTTTTTGTTGTTTGTTTTTTCCCCAGAGCATTGTGTCTTTTTGTTATATTTACTTTGCATATATTGTTATATTTACTACTTTGCAACAGCCTGTTTAAAGTGATCATATGCTAAACAACTAATCTATACTGTATGCTAATGGATAAAGGGGTGATGATGATGATGATGATAATACAGTAAATGCTTTGAGTTCTTAGATATAGCTGTTGAGGAAGAAAATACACATTTGAAATGACATCTGGAAAAAGCCCTTTGACCCCCAGACCTAAATGTTGATTCATACCTTCTTCCGACACCCTGCAGATACACATGTCCTTAACACCAGTTGATCAAGAGACGTCTGGACCTAATTTGACCACCAGGCTAAATGGGTGCCTCACCAGGCTAAATGGGTGCCCCCCCGCTGTTCACCCTCCCCAAAGAGCAGACCCTTTCTCCTTGCATACCTTTAGTTTACCTTTTGTTTGAACCTGCCTTTCCCTGTTCTTTGTTCTTACTGTATAAAATGTGACTGTTTCATTTGTTCTGGGTCGACTCACCGGCTCGGACCCGCTCTGTGCCTGTCGGTTCACCAGTTTACCGGTATTCTTTGAATAAACACATCACCACAGCAAACTGCTCAACAGGACTTGAATGATTTTCTTCAACACTGTGCAGTATTCTTAGCAGGTCGGATAGCAGCAGATGAGAGAAGGGTCATTACAACCAGAAGAGACAGGAGACTTTTATTTTGTAGAGACTTTAGGCTTGATTGGACTTCCCAAAAAGACTTGTGAACATCTCTGCCAATGACACAACTATGTAATGATAAATCAGTGCCACTGAGCAGTAAGATGGCATGTAGTGACATGTAATGACACTATCACACTAGTGTCATGTAATTATTGCAGTTTGATCAAATCTAAACACCCTTTTTTTTTGTCACAAATCCAGTAACATGTTCAAAATGCATGATCCAGACTTCATTGATCAATATAAGCTGCCTTATTTATCAAAATGTTCTTTTCATTTTAGTTTCATCCCCAGATATGACTGAAGAGGGATACAGGGGACTACACTGCTGTCTTCTTCACAGGCAGCACCTTCTTCATGAGAAACTGAGCAGTGTCACCAGCACCTATGCCCTTGTGGATGCAAGCTCCTCTTTCAGTCCATTTGAGGAAGAAAAAGAGGATGCAGAAGAAGAGGGAGGAGAAGAAGAGGAGAGTCAACAGGACTATATAGCAGTTCAGAAGAAGAATTGTAGACAGATGACACTGGATTAAAACAGACAGGATTCTGTAGGAGACATCACTGCATGAAGCCATTGCCTGTCATGACAGTTCATCACTGCATCCACTAATGTCAGCTGAAACAATTAGTAATGGTTTGGATTGATATTGAATTCCAGTTTTAGTATAGTGACATGTACAAATTTGTCAGTGTTGGGAAAGTGAAAGTATAGGTTTCATGGAAGTACCTCTAAACCATGGCAAGTGAATGTGTTTTACTTTATCAATATCTGTGTCTGGAGATCTGAGAATAGTTTCGGGGGTGGGGTTCTGTTGACATGCATTGTTCATGGTTCATAAACCATGACATCAAGATTTCAGCTTCATAAAAAAAATGGCTAACCCACTGCTACTGTGTCTGTTGTGTCTGAAGTCCAATTGTGGTAACGACAGATGATAGAATATAGTGTATATTTTATTATTGTGGTTGTTGTTGTATTATTGTTATTGATAAAAATAATAATGATGATATGATAATGATAACAACACTTTTATTAAATTATTATTGATGATGATAATAATAATAATCCCCGCCGGGAGAGACCCTGGGGAAGACCCAGGACACGCCCCTTGGGATCCCTTCTGGAAGTGCCAGCTGAAGTTCTGGTGTCCGTACGCAAACTGGATGTATGGATTAGTGTGAAAATACAACTCACATCCTCAAAGTGAATGCTACTAATGCCATATTATTCAATGCATTCGTTAAACCTGGTACACACGTGCATTTTGAGCTGTAGTATTAAAAGAAGTCTTATGAGATAGGCAGAAATATGGAGCCAGAACGGTGACATTAAAATTTGGCATCCCAAAAAAAAAATTGGCATTGAAAACAAAACCAGTCCTGAAAAAGGAAACATTGGCATTGAAACATTTGTATTGAAAACAGTTGTATTGGCATTGAAACAAGTTTTGGCACTGAAAAAAGAAACTAATTTAAATAATTAAAATCTGAAAATCTTTTTATTTTATTTTATTGGCATTTTTTTTGTATTTTTCAATGACAATCTTTAGATTTTTTCTTCATGTCACTTTTTTTTCAGTGACAGATTTTTTTTACAATGTCAGTTTTTTTTTACAATGTCAGTTTTTTTTCAGTGTCACTGATTTTCAGTTTCAACTTACTGTCACTGTTTTGGCTTCGAGAGGGAGGGGCCTGAGGGGAGGGGCAAGTGAGCGTTGTGATGTAGTTGGACTCATTCGATTCCTGCTATGAGCTGAACCCCGTAGATTGGCTGCGTTCAGTTTCGGTCAACCAAGCTGCAGCAAAGCTAGCCTGACATATTTTCAAATTAATGACTCGAATGCAGTGTTGTGTGTCATGTCTTAACTTAACGCAACTATAATCACTGCCATTACAAGTTCGGCTTAAGTAAATATGTAATGTATTCAGTATATAAAGCAATGCTAACCCTAGATCGTCTGTTTTATGCAGCGGAAGAACCAGCCTCCATTGCTATTTGGCGTAAATCTGCATTGCGCGGTTCTAAACACATCTTAAATAAACCCCATTTACCTTTTTCTTTACATATATCAACTTAAGGCACTGTCATCGCTAGTTCGGCTTTACTAGATATTCGATGTCATCAGTATATGTGTCTGTTTAAAACTCTATTTTTGCATACGTTTGAAAAACGGAAAAAACTACAAATATCAGGTGACTTTGTTGATTTCCTGGAATAGGTGGTTATAAATAATAAAATAAATCCATTACTGGGGTTTTAGGGCAGTGGAAAACACATTTTTATGAACAGAATATAAGTGTATTTAATAAAAGTGTGTGAAAATATGTGTTTCCCATTTTGGGCAGTACCTCAACTTGCTGACTATATCCACTATGTATGGTCACACAGCTGAGTTCATAAGCTTTCTAGAACACTTTGTCCCATTTCTGTAGCCCCTTTTGGTGCTGAGTTACAACCCTTCAAAAATTCTCAGAAGTCAGGGTTCAAAGGTCAATACTTCAAAGAAGGAGCCATTTACGACCCCCAAACCCACATATTTTATTCCCCAGGTGGAGACCTTTCCAATGATGTCTTTATTTAAGTATGGATATTCACATTTCATGGACACAGCTATGCCTGGGCTTAGATTCAGAGAGCCTTTTGAGGGCTCAGCCCATGAAATAAGGATTTTCTTTAAAAAAAAAAATATGAATATGAAAAAGCATGTAAGATAATCATATCTGACAGATTTACAACTGAATTAGTAATTCATATTGTATCTGACACCCTGCTGAGGAGGTGTTTTAAGGAGCTCTTCTGGAGCAAAGGAGGAAGGAGGTTTGCTCAGTTTGGGAGGACATCGTAGATTGCATGCACAAGGAAACGGATGTGATGGAAGTCTGCCTGCATGATGTTTGACCAGGTGACTTTGTGCTGCAATGTGCTCTCCCATCTTGTCCATGCTGTCTGAGTCCCACTGCCCTTCTCACTCTGTCTTCCTCCAAGCCTGCATGAACCTGTTCCTGGAGTAGTACACAGGCCTTGCTGACCTGGGTCTTTGGGAGTTAGCCCAAGCCCGCTCTTCCAGATGCCAAGGCCTCCACCAGAGCCTTTTGCCTTAGGCGTGACTCTGCCACCTCCACTGCCTTCCATTTACTTCCTGTCCTCACCACCAGACATCTTGAACCAAACATAATGTGAAAACTAAAATCACAACAGCTAATTGTCAGTGGATTTTGAATAGGTCAAACCCCATTTTTATTATGTCTGATAATGCTCACCGTCACTGGGCAACACTGGCTGGTGTGAATCCTTATCTTCATGTTTATGCACTATAGCCAATTGGATGTTAACACATCTCCCCTTTGCTGTCTCGGTCCACCTTTCTAGTATATGAATCTGAGCTTTACTGTCTGACCCTTAGAATTAAGGTGGCCTCACGCACTCATGTTGTGTTGACGACTCTTCTGTTCCCCTTGATCAAGTAAATAAACTCCTTCAGCATAACACATCCAGGACTCTGGTACTTCTTCACCGGCATCACCACAAATTCCTCCCTAACAATGTCCAATAGGTCATTTAGGATATTTGTGGTTTATTTGTGCGTTTCAATGAAAAAAAGCATAACGAAACACTAATGTTCCAGAACATGCGCTCCAAATGGGAGCAGCAAAGTCTTGTAGCCCACAATTATTATCCTCAATCATGTTCAAACTTGCTGGACAAGTTTATTTGTTTTATTCTTGCTCTATGAACAAACTAATTTACAAGTGAGCAGAATCCAGCTATGTTAGCTTTCTTCCCAAGACATCCAATCAAAACACATACAGGTTTTACACGTCAGTTAGTTTGCACACCATCTGTAGTCGAAAATACAGAGCCGTCGAAGGAGAAAAAATGAAGTTTATTAAATGGATTCACATACATCAATAGGACAGGGAAAATAGATCATAGATAGAACATTCTAAAAATTAAAGAGGTGAGACACCACATTCATGAACATAACAAGCGTAGGACAACTGGGGAAAAGGTATGAAAAGATCTGATGTTATTTTCCACATACCCCGTGAAATTTCCTTGTTTGGAAAACAAAGCAACACAAGATTTGAGTAGTAAACTCTCTCTCCCCGGATCCACTTCAAAGTTCCCTTCAGTCCTATAACCTCTACGGTTCTACTTGGAACAAATACAAAGCCTTTCTCTCTTATCCCACAACAGGAACATACGACCAACTGAATGAAGATTTTTTTGAAAGATAGTGGCAACCTCTGTTGCGGTTTGTGTTAGATCAGGACTCAAATGCACGACTCAACTCTGGTTCACAGTGCAAGAAACAGTTTTTAATGTTCAAACGGTGCAAGAATAGGTGCGAGGTGGAGGGGTGGTGCGAAGTCCCAGGTTCCTGATGTGGTAGGCGAAATCACCGGTGAGTGCGTAGAAGGAGGTGTCGTGACGTGATGACCGCTGTTGGGCAATGGCGGTGCAGTGGGAGAGCTCCGGGGACCTGATAGCAGGCAGGCCCACAGGCAGGCCGGGAGGAAGCATGCTCGAGACTGCACAGCAAGCACAGTTATCTAAAGCGAGGTAGCAAAAACACAAGAGAATTAGCTTCACAAGCTAAGCACAGAGGCAAAAATACAAAGAAGCCAGGATTCAAAACAACCACATAGACTGACGAAACTATCTGGTGATGAGCAGGAGAGAAACCAGTGGCTTTATGGGAGACTTGATTGTAGAGTAAGTTCACCTGGCGCTGCCTGTGGAGAAGAAGCCCCGCCCACATGCACACACACAGGAGGAATACAGACAGGGACACAAAAACACACACACGGAAAACGCAGGGCTGCCATGATGGAATCATGACAGTACCCCCCCCCCCCCAAAGACCGACTCCAGGCGGTCTACCAGGTTTGTTGGGATGTGCCCGATAGAAGTCAGTGAGAAGAGAGGGGTCCAAGATGAGCCCCCGGGAAATCCAACTCCTCTCCTCGGGGCCGTATCCCTCCCAGTCAGCAAGGTATTGGCATCCCCGCCCCCTGCGACGCACGTCCAGGATGCGACTGACTGTGAAGGCCGGGTGTCCATCGATGAGCCGGGGGGTGGTGGTGGTCCATCCCCTCCAGCCAGTGCCTCCACTCCTCAAGTGGAAACAGGTTTAAGCTGGGAGACACGGAAGGTGGGATGTATCTTCAATGACGCAGGGAGCTTGAGTCGAATAGCAGAAGGGTTAATAATGGACTCAATTTCATAAGGGCCAATGAATCTGGGAGAAAGCTTTTTGGAAGTCACACTGAGAGGAATGTCCTTGGCACTTAACCAAACCTTCTGTCCCGGATTGTATTCAGGAGCTGGAGTACGCCGCCGGTCTGCCAACCTCCGATTCTGGTCCTAGGTGCGCAGGAGAGCAGCCTTGGTCTCTCTCCAGATTCTGCGGATCCTTCGGAGGTTTAGCTGGACCGATGGTACGGCGATCTCCTGCTCTTGGGAAAGGAACAGAGGAGATAAATAACCAACAGAGGCTTCAAAAGGAGTCAAACCCGTAGCTGCAGATGTCAGAGAGTTATGCGAGTACTCCACCCAGGTGAGATGAGTACTCCAGGAGGCAGGGTTCTGAGCACATATGCAGCGCAGCGCAGTCTCCAGATCTTGATTGGCTCTCTCCGTTTGGCCATTGGAAGAAGACAAGCTCACTGTAGCACCAATGCCCGGCAAAATTCTTTCCATACTTTAGACGTGAACTGGGGGCCTCTGACACGATGTCTGATGGAATGCCATGGGTCCGGAACACATTGTTCACCAGTAATTCAGCAGTCTCTGTAGCTGAGGGAAGCTTAGGCAGTGCCACAAAATGTACCGCTTTGGAGAAGCGGTCCACAATGGTAAGAATAGTGTCATTACCTTGGGATAGCGGCAGTCCGGTGACAAAGTCCAAAGCGATATGGGACCAAGGACGTCTGGGCACAGGGAGCGGACAGAGGAGACCTGGAGGTGGCCAATGAGTAGCTTTCCCTCGAGCACAAACAGTACATGCCTTGACATACTCACGGGTGTCTGCAACCATGGTTGGCCACCAGAAATGGCGTTGAAGCAGGGAAAAGGTGCGAGAAGTACCAGGATGGCAGGCAAACCAGGATGTGTGGCCCCACTGGAGGACCTCAGGGTGGACAGAAACAGGAACAAGCGACCCCAGGGACCACCACCAGGATCGGGGTTATTCTGCAGAGTCGTTTTAACCACTGACTCAATCTCCCAAGTCAGGGAGCCGATCAGGCAGGAAGCGGGGAGAATAGCGTCTGGGGCTTTACTGTCTCTGTCATCTTGGAACTGTCGAGATAATGCGTCTGGCTTAACATTCTTGCTCCCTGGCCGATAGGTGAGATTAAAGTTAAATCGACCAAAGAACAGAGCCCACCGAGCTTGACGAGAGTTCAAGCGTTTGGCATTTTGAATATATGCTAGATTTTTATGGACGGTCCATACCGTAAATGGTGAGTCCGTCCCCCTCCAGCCCTCCTCAAGCGCTAATTTCATTTCGCTAGAAGCTCGCGGTTTCCCACATCGTAGTTGCGCTCCGCAGGTGACAGTTTCTTAGAGAAGAAGGTGCATGGGTGTAGTTTGTGGTCATCAGCGGCTCTTTGAGACAACACTGCGCCGACACCAATATCCGATGCGTCGACCTCGACCACAAACTGGTGAGCAGGATCTGGCTGAATCAGGACTGGAGCCGAGGAGAAGCATTTCTTGAGCTCTAGGAAGGCCTCCTCAGCTGCTGGAGACCAAACAAAGGGCACAGATAGTGATGTAAGTTGTGTTAGTGGGGAAACTACCTGGCTGTAATTCCTGATGAATCTCCTGTAGAAATTTGTGAAACCCAGGAACCTCTGGAGTTGTTTTCTTGACTGGGGAGGAGGCCAATTTGTCACCGCCTGGATCTTAGCCGGGTCCGTCCGTACCTGACCCTTCTCCAGAATGTAGCCCAGGAAGGAAACAGAAGGGACATGAAACTTGCACTTTTCCCCCTTTACAAACAGTTTATTCTCCCACAACCTCTGTAGAAGCTGACGCACATGCACAATGTGCTCTTCGAGGCTGTGGGAGAAAATCAAAATGTCGTCAAGGTAAACAAACAGAATGGTTTAGAAAGTCTCTCAAGACGTCATTAACCAAGGCTTGAAATATGGCAGGTGCATTAGTTAGTCCAAATGGCATCACCAGGTATTCGAATTGTCCCAAGGGAGTGTTGAATGCCGTCTTCCACTCATCGCCGTCCTTGATACGCCTGGGCTCCAGGCAGTAGCTCAATGGCGCAGTCATAGGGTCTATGAGGTGGTAAAGATAGCGCCCACTGCTTGCTGAACACCTCAGCTAGATCGTGATATTCAGGCGGTACAGAAGACAAATCAGGGGGTTCTGGTGGTGCAGCAATGGGTCTTTTTGAACACGGAGATAGAGCAGACTTGAGACAAGAGGAATGGCAAAACAAACTCCAACTGGTAATTTTCCCAGCTGACCAATCAATAACCGGATTATGTTTTTGGAGCCAGGGCAACCAGAGTACAAGCAGAGCATGTGAGGATGACATGACGTGAAAGGAAATTTGTTCACGGTGGTTCCCAGCTAACAACAGAGATAATGTTTCAGTTTGATGGGTGATGCGAGCCAACACATCCCCATTCAGAGTGTTGGCAACCAGAGACATATCAATAGGAGAAACATCAGGGCTTGTTTAATAAAGTGTGAATCAAGCACATTGGAGTCAGAGCCAGAGTCTACAAGTGCCTCAAGTCTCAAGGTTTTACCATTTATCAAAAAGCTAGCATCAATATTGATGCGTTTATGGGCTTAACCTAGGGACCACAGTTCTACTCACCAAGACCCCGACTGCGACTGGCGAGGACTCGAGTTTAAACGCAGTGGGCAGGTGGCGAGTAAATGTCCAGGTTGTCCACAATAGATGCACAGTCCTTCCTTGAATCGCCGACTGCGCTCTGCTGGTGTCAGCCGATGTCGACCCAGTTGCATGGGTTCCTCCTGTCTAGTTGCAGCTGCCAGGTTGTCAGTATCAG
>CAEMYA010002085.1:166167-187236 GCA_903131615.1 Diplodus sargus
ACTGAGCAGTTGATTGCTAGCATCTCGGCTGGAGATGGGATGATCAAACACGGACATCATCTCGGTAGAAAACTGATCAAAGGTGGCGCTGCTGGTAAGTCCATTATGCCAAAAGGCTGTTCCCCAGGCTCTAGCCCTCCCCGTGAGTAAACCCAGATCGTACGCCATCTTGGCTGTGTCGGTACTGAGGTTCAAAAACTAAGGAGCACTGAAAGAGAAATGACTTACAGCTACCTAGGCTTCCGTTGTAACGCTCGGGGGCAGGGACGAACGGCTCGCAGGGGTGAAAGGCGCCCACTGGTACTGCTGAAGAGAGATTAGAAACAGGTGGGTTTCTGGGCTGGAGTTGATGTTCCACTCGAGCGAGGCCGGCGGACAGGTTGGAGAGGGAATCCATTATCCCACGTAGTGTCTGGTCGTGATGTCCAAGCAAAGCCCCTTGGGAGGACACAGCATGTCGGATGTTAGCTATCTGTGAACCAGAGCCAGAGTCGGCTGGGTCCAACATGGCCAGATCGTTCTGTTACAGTTTGTGTTAGATCAGGACCCAAATGCACGACTCGACTCTGGTTCACAGTGCAACAAACAGTTTTTAATTTTCAAAAGGTGCAAGAATAGGTGCAAGGTGGAGGGGTGGTGCGAAGTCCCAGGTTCCTGATGTGGTAGGCGAAGTCACCGGTGAGTGCGTAGAAGGAGGAGTCGTGACGTGATGACCGCTGTTGGGCAATGGCGGTGCAGTGGGAGAGCTCTGGGGAGCAGGCAGGCAGGTACGCAGGCAGGCCGGGAGGAAGCACGCTCGAGACTGCACAGCAAGCACATTTATCTAAAGCGAGGTAGCAAAAACACAAGAGAATTAGCTTCACAAGCTAAGCACAGAGCACAGGGGCAAAAATACAAAGAAGCCAGGATTCAAAACAACCACGTAGACTGACGAAACGCGATGAGCAGGAGAGAAACCAGTGGCTTTATGGGAGACTTGATTGTAGTGTGAGTTCACCTGGCGCTGCCTGTGGAGAAGAAGCCCCGCCCACATGCACACACACAGCAGAGACAGGGGGAGAGACACAGGAGGAATACAGACAGGAACACAAAAACACACACACAGAAAACGCAGGGCTGCCATGATGGAATCATGACACCTGCAGGTGCATGGGTGAGCGTGGGCCGAACTGTATGTATTTCATTATAATAAGCCATATCATACATTATTTCTTGTTATTGTTTATCATACATGCGCTGTCTTGCCAGATGCACTCGCAGCACAACACCAATTAAAGGGGAACTATGCAAGTCCGCTCGCTTTTCCGCTGTTTTGGTTACACTCCTTGCGCCCATGTGCATCTGTTTACAACGAAGCCGTCGAAAAATCAATAAATGGAGCAGTGGATAACGTTACATAACATACGATTTTGCGGCTTGTGTGTTTGTGTAGTCTTAACCGTCATGAACAAAAGATTGCGGGTTGCGCAGCGCGTTTGAGACGAGAGCTGGGACAACGGGGTGGTGACCAGGTACTACACTTATGTTACAAGGCTGGTTTTCAGCCGTGAGACGCCAGGTGAAGGCAAAGAGCCTCCATTCTCACTCGTAGCTAATCACAAGTCATGTAGTTAACTATCACAATTACTCCGGAGCTTTTTAATTAAGGCAAAAACGTAGCATAGCCACGGGAGAAATCCTGCTTAGTTCCTCTTTAACATAGGTGTTGAAAGGAAATGGAGGCAGCACTTAATTAGACCGCCACCTGTAATATGTCCCATAACAAAACATCTAAATTGATGGTGCCACAGAGATATTTTAATTATCAGTCGTTTCAAATCTGCCTTGAAACATACCTCCCTTATTCTTTGCCTCAGTATTTTTTGTAGGGGAAACTGCTTGAGCCTTGATGAATGGGACATTCTGAAATGAATTAAAAAAATGGCAATGGTTTATTGACAGACATCCAAACAGGCATTTTCTCTCAAAACTGCTGTTCTTTTATCCTACTTCATGTAAGTTGTTCATTAAACAGGGACAGGGATCTCACAGTAATTATCGTGAATTACAGTGGCATCTTTTCACCATGTCTGTTCTTGTTGGTCATGACAGTCATGTTTTCAATTTGCAGTATAACATTACACATAATGCTTCTAACATCAGAAGTATAACGTACTGCAGAAAATTATGTCAGAATTTGGTTTCCTGACAAAAATCATAGTAGTTGTTCCTTACCCAAATTGAAATTGAGGGTCTAAGGACAGAGAATGTCATTGTATGGATTGAGAAAAATTTCTTTGATTTTATGGATTTGATTTTGGGCTATATAAATAGATTTAGATTTGACTTGAAGTCCTTATGATGCTGGATGACATCAGCAGAACTGTCCCATCAAGGAGTTACCTGTGTTTATCTTCATGTTTACCCCTTATTTTCCACTAAATAGTTTGCTATTATATGCATGTTATGTTCCTTTGTAGAAATCATGGCCAATCAAACAATGATGCAAGTTATGGGCTGAAAAAAGGCTAGAATGAGACTCTTCTCACTGAAACAGTTTGACAAATATTCATATTGTGATAATAAGACTACCGATGACCCCAAACACATACATACCACTCATCTGTGTCATCCCTCTCTTTCCTCTGTTTTTTCTGTGGATGGGTTTGACAAGAGGAGACAGGAGGAGTTGGGGAGGTGGGCACAGGACAGGAGGACACAGGAGGAGTCTGGGAGGTGGACACAGGACAGGAGGACAAAGGGGGAGTCTGGGAGGTGGACACAAGACAGGAGGACACAGGAGGAGTCTGAGAGGTGAACACAGGACAGGAGGACACAGGAGGAGTCTGGGAGGTGGACACAGGACAGGAGGACACAGGAGGAGTCTGGGAGGTGGACACAGAACAGGAGGACAAAGGGGGAGTCAGAGGGGTAGAAACAGGACAGGAGGACACAGCAGGAGTCTGGGAGGTGGACATGGGAGGATCCTCTGAATTTGCTGCTGTACTCTCGCCCGCTGCGGTTGCTGGTACAGGTGCCATTATCACTGTTGGGAAGAGGAAACTGTGATGTAGACTTTGGTATAAGCATTTTAATTTGATTTAATAGGAAAATGCAACAAGTATTTGATTAGGGGTGTCCTCAACTATAGTGTCAACTAATTGTGGAATCATGTTGTTTTTTCCCTCATAGATTCATGATCTCATTTGCATCTTTTTATGCTCTGAAGAAACGAAACACCTGAATAAACAACTTCTTCAGTTGGCATAAGATGACAGGTCATTCTGCATCCATCCTTTTCCTGATCCCACTTATTAGGCTGCATGCACGACATCACTGTCAATCTTTTGGAGACAGTGTAGCGATGACAAGTTTGAGTTTGTGCTATGAATTAACGAGTGTGTATGCCGAATAAAAAGTCCCATTGTTGTGTGGCTATGATGCGTGTATCAGTGCTTGTATATACGGTTCAGGGGTCGTGTGTCACAGCACCATGGACAGCACTGCTTTTTTTTTGCTGTCCTTGTTTGTTTGTGTGTGTGTGCACCACAAGAGAGAGAGACAGGTGGCATCAGTGTTCGAGCACTCAATGTGATGTTTCTATCAAAACAGTCTCGCCTATATTATAAGAAAATAAAGAAATTATGTGTAAAATCAGATGATCAGCAGCAGTGAGCACCCCTATTCAGAATGGTACGATCATTTTCTTCATAACCACATTTTGTGACGAATTGACAACAAGGTTGATAGTGGAATCACACCTCTGAACTGAATCCCTGAATAGTCGACTATTCGAGGTCACCTCATTTGATTGTGTGAATATTACAAAAAAGAAATACAACAATAATTACAACATGAACACTTAATCTAATTCTTGTTGAAAATGATATGCTCATTTCGAATTTGATACAGCAACATGTTTGGAACAAGATCATGTACCAATCTCTTGCATATTAATAAACAAGACCTTCTTTGTCTGTCTCTACCTACACTCAGTGCGTTTACATGCATAGCTTAGTCCGATTACAGCCATAGTTCGACTATGCTACTCAGTGAGACAACTGCAATTATCCGAGTATATATGCCGGTGAGAAAATCGGATTATTGGGCCGGAGCATGTCATACCCCAGTACGCTAGGCAGCGCTGTGCCCATTTCAACTAGTGGTAACAGAAACACCTCCGGCTGACCTCTTTACGTCACCAGCTCAGCATTCAAGAAAGATGGCGTACGAAGAACGAGACGAAGCTACATCTTTATACACTTCGTATATGGTGTACATGATAATTATACAGACTAGGTGCACAATGGCGCTCTTTCTTGCGGTGATTTCAGAGGAAAGATGCCGCCGCCGCCGCCGTCGCCGTCCGACTACTTCCGGCTCACGGCCCTGGGGAAAAATCTTGCGCCTGCGCAGAAAGAAAAAAATCCGATCCGATCCGCTGGAACGTATACATGCAGTAGTAATGCGACTATCAATCGAATAATCTGGGTGCTTTAATTCGACTATGAGAAATCCGATCCGGTGCGATATTAATCAGACTAAGGTGTAAACATGCATCTTAAAGATCCGATCATAGTCGGACTAAGCCAGTAATTCGGTTTTCTTGAGTGTCATGTAAACGCACGCGTCTACTTGGCAGTATATGTTTCTCAAAAATCTGTATGGGATGCTCTTTTTATACCTAATTATGTTACTAACCTGTTGACAGTTTCACCACATTCATTGTGAGATCTTTCACCAGCTGTTTTCTGTTTCACAGCTTTCCAAGTCTTTTGTTGCCACAGACAGACATTTGCAAAGAGGAAGGGACAATTGGCCTTGACAGAGGTCTGCATTCTTCAATTCAATTCAATTTTTGCATGGCAGTTATTGTGCTTGTGTTGGTTAGCTCAGCCCTCAACGAATAGACACCAGCCTACATCCATGACACTGTCAGGGAGTAGAGAGGAGATAGAAAAAGTCTCTACAAAACAGAAAATGGCTATTTTTTTGTCATTCCTTTAACAGTAGATCTGTTTAAACATTGCAGAGTAATGCAACAGTGAGGAACAGCCACAGTGACCTGTTAAAAGGCTGCACACCTCGAACCTCTAAGTAAGGTAGCAGACCTTTTTGAATGTTGTTTATTAATGATTTTTGTTTTTTGATGTTCTTTTCTGAAAAGTGTCCTTGAGTGGCTTGAAAGGAGCTTTTCAATAAAATGCATTACTATTATTATTGTTATGATTAACTCCTTTTCCCTCCCTTCTGATTAGCAAATGTTGCCAATCCATGATTTAGCAAATTACTCCAAGGCCATATTGTCAGTCAACTATTCTTATTCTCACCAATAAGTAACATTTGATTCCTATTACTATTGATTTCTATGCTGCCATTCTGTTGCTGCTGTTTGGACCACACACTTTCAGTTTACAATTGTAACATCAAACTAATCATTTAAAAGAACACAAAAAGCATTGGATGGGGCAGTGGACAAGTAATGTAATCAGTGTCTCCCTGAACACTCATGTGTTTGGGTTATTGCACATTTATATACATTACCATTGAGAAGTCTCCCATAAATTGCTTTCATGGCTTGGATGGAAGCTTTCACAATCTCATTCTCACTGTACCATGGACACAGCCACTCTGACACAAAGCCCCCTCCGCTTTTTTTTCCTAGGAAGAGGATGGGGTGCCTCTCCAAAAGTTCCCACTTGTGGAGCTGGAAGACACAAGACACACAATCATACAATTAATATAGAGTACAGAAAAGTTGATGTTTTATGCATTGTTATCTAGACAGATCTGTGATTCATTAAAGGTTAGACTGAAGTAGCTACTGCTACAAATAAACTGTTTCTGAATAGCAATGTCAGCAATGGCAAAATGGCAGCTCCCTTGCTCTTTTTGAACTGCATGCAGACATAACAATGCAAGGATTTTTATGTGTCCCTGGACAGTAGTAGTATAAAGTCTGACCAAAGATTTGCAATGCAACAAAGCAATTTAAGAAGGGTGCACAGGGGCGTTGCAGCAGTGTGAAAGACCCTGTTGCATCTCGACTCATGCCGGCTCATGGATTGAACTGGCGTCTTTCCCACAGGCAGCGCCAGGTGAAACCACTCCACTAATCAAGCCTTCCATAAAACCACAGGATCTCCTCCTGCGCATCGCCAGATGGTTTCGTCAGTCAACGTGGTTGTTTGAATCCTGGCTCCTTTATATTTTACCTGTGTGCCTTGTGCTTTAGCTTGTGAAGCTAAATCCCCTGTGTTTTTCTACCTCGCTTCAGATTGCTGTGATTGCTCTGCTGTCTTGAGCTTTGCCTGTCGCCTGCCTGCCTGTGGAACTGCCTGCGTGTTACCAGCACTCCCGTGATTCCACTCTGTGTAAGTACACCTAAGAGACGGACCACTCTGCCCATGCCGGAGGTAGCACCGCCATTGTCCTCCAATGGACCTCTTGTCACGACACCTTCACCTACGCGCTCATCAGTGACTTGAATAATGACTTTCCTTACCACGTCTGGATCCTGGGACTCTGCACCACCCCTCCACCTCGCACTTGTTTTTGCACCGGTTGAATATTAAAGACTTTTGATGTTGCACTGTTAACCTGAGTTCGAGACATGCATTTGGGTCCAGATCCAACACAAAACTGCAACAACACAACATCTATGACACTTCTGTCCGTCCTGGGTGAGGGATCCCTCCTCTGTTGCTCACCCTGAGGTTTCTCCATTTTTTTCCTGCAGGATTTCCTGGAGTTTTTCCTCAGTGGATGTGAGGGTCTAAGGCCCTTTGAGACAAACTGTTTGTGAAAATGGGCTATACAAATTAAATTGCCTTGCCTTATAGGCTAATGCAATGGTTGGTATGGAAATGACAAGCTTTATGTGACGTCACACAAACTAGTCTCAACTCTGTGCCACAGTGTGAACTATACAGTTGCAAGGCTCGACAATGGCACTCAGTTGCAAGTGGGTGCACATAGTTGAAGGTTTCAAGTTGTTGTGACGTGAATCTATGGTCTGAACTGGCCTTAAAGCAGCTATGTAGTTTTTCGACCTTAAAATAACGTTTCTAAACTCAATGAAGTGGTAGAAAATGGTTAATAAGGATGGTGCAGCCGCTGCAGCCTGAACGGGGTCGCACCGGCTGAAACTGCACTCTGTAACTTCCCTGCACGGGAAGGAAACCATGGTGAGCTGCAGAGACCGAGCTCAAGCCTGGTCCCCCTGCTCCTCTTACCCACACACCAGCGCCCTGTGCTGGGTTGCACGGCAAAGGCGGCGGCACCAGCAACAAATTCACATATGTGCTTCTCTGGGAAAGAAACAGTAGCAGACAGTTGCTCCTATAAACCAGAGTACCAGTGGCTACCACAAATCCTACATAGAGTTGCTTTGCTTCTTTTGCACAAACGCCCATGTTTTTTTTTTGTGTGAGGGTGTCTCTCTTGTTCAGTGTACTCTTACACAATATTCTTGCCTTGAACTGTCTGCATAAAAGATTGTGGTCAGGTCATTTCCTCAATTTTGACTTTTTATGTTGATGTAGTTGAAAAATAAAATGCACAAAAGAAAATACGAACCAGGGGGTGGAGTAGATGAAACTGACATGGAATAACAAACATTCCAGTAAATGTGATGAATCATACGTTTTATTGAAGCTGCAGTTTTTTTTCTGCCGCTTTTTCCATCCGGCTGTAATTTTTTCTTTTTTCTTTTGCAGCTTCTCTTTCAGGGGCTGCTTTGCACCACAGTTGTGGCAAGTCTTGCTTGCCACCCCAATTTTCTCCTCACCCACTGCACATTTTTTTTGAGTTGGCATCTGGAGAAGAAACAAATTAATAATTGGAACACTGCAGGGTGTGTCATCAATATATATATATATATATAAATACAATCATTGACAGGGATCATGGTTCTTTACCTTATAAAACCAGTCAACACAGCAACCCAATGTGCTGGTTTTCAATGAGTTTAGTACTACTAAGGACCTGGTTCTCCCTAGTAATTTTATGAACCCAATAAATTAAAAGTTGTGGTAGCCCTCTAAGAAACTCTAGTGGACATATTAAATCAAATGTCAGAATTATAATCATTTAATCAACCAATACATGACATACCTAACAGATAGCCTACCTTTATCTTTGAAGAATGCACACATAATCACAAGAAGCTGAATGGTGTCAGATGTTGCAAAAACTTCTGTGACCCATCAGATTTATATTTATATTATTTTATTATGATTATGGAAAATCATTTGTTAACGTTATTGTTGCTGTTTTGTTTTTAACATCTGTGACTAAACGTGATGCCTAGACATCATCACAGAGGTTGATATTATGCAGACAGTCACAGTCAGTCTGTTTGATTACCATCCTTACCTGTCATAGGTCTGAAATTTTCAACCTTGATTTTTTACAGGCATGTTGCCGTTTTAAATTCATGGAACAATAATTAGCTGCCTCTATACAGTTCACTGCTGTCAAAATATCGATCAAGTAGACCTTTTAGTTGTTGCTCCAGCTTCACAGAATCATCGCCAAAATAAATACAATAATAATAAAGTGTCAATTTAAACATAATAACTACAGTCGTTAGTAAAGTAAATAACATAGTAGGCTATATGATAATATTGTGTCAGAAAATCAAATTTTTTTCTACTCCTCGTCCCTTACCGTCACATGCACCGTCGTCTATAAAACATTTGTCAAAAAATATTTTGTAAAATACGAGGGATTAACACACACATGTATAGCTTTGCACACATTTGTGTAGTTTCATGACAGTTACGGTGTCCGTGCTAACCACTAGCTGGCCTCAGCCGGTAAACAACATTAATAAATTACATACTAATCTAAGTTAAAACATCATTAAAACACAATGACAATGACAACCCGCAAGGACTAGTCGCACTGACAACATATTCTTTTTTTTTGAACCAAGTATTTATTGATGTTCATATGTATCAACACATATCCTTTAGTTTACATCAGATTTTTCTTTCTGTTACATACATATGAGAAAAAACAAATAAACAAGTATTTCATACCATGTTGAAACAAATAACAGTTTGGCAAACAACTTAGGCTCTGTGGACTGTCTCTGACCTTCTTCTAAATCACTAATACACCTGAGGTCCGTTTCACAAAGCAGGTTCAACAAACTCTGAGTCTAACCATGAACTCTGAGTTGATCTACTCTGAGATAAGAAACTCTGAGTTTTCGGTTCCAGAACAGCAGATTTGACTTAGTTTGATCAACTCGGAGTAGTTTCACCTGGAGTTAAGCGCGTGTACCACAAGTATAGAAAGACAGCGTCAATGGAGCCCCGATTCGACGAGTCACCATGGCAACGGGGAAGAGGGCGGCTACGTTTTTCACCCCACTGGAATTGGAAATATTAATGCGCTCATCATACGGTGAGTTTGCGCACGTTTTTAGAAGGAAGTGTAACACCGCTGCAGCAGCAAAAGAGAGGGAGACGGTGTGGGAGAACATTGGTGCTCGGGTCAATGCGTTAGTTTAAATGTAGTCCTTTGCAATCACAATTATATTACAGGGGGAAACTGCTTGAGTGCAATCCCGCAGGGGGAGAAGCGCACTTGGCAGCAACTTAAGATGAAACATAAAAATATTATACCTCGGCATAATCTCATGATTCCTCAGTTTGATCATGTTTTACATTGTAAAGTAAATATTAAGTGGCTGTTTGACTGAATAGTTGTTTTATCCCCGACATAATGCTGTTTTCACAAACATAAATGTCTTCTCATCTATATCATCTTCTGTTAAATAATTAAGCCTTAAAATAACACAGACTTCTACTCAGCCAACAGAAAGAAAGCAGATGCCCGTAACACGGGTGGTGGTCCAGCACCGCCACCTCTAACGGAGGCAGAGGAGCTGAAAATGATAAAGATGGGTAAAGGCGTTTCAGGGTGAGGCACACTTTTCTGACCGCTCTGCATACAGTGGCCTTGCTCAAGTGCTCTGCATCTCCTATAAAAAAATCCCATTTGCAAAAAACCCCACAAAAAACAAAACGCAGCGCAACACACAATATCTGCTGGGATGTGAGAGCATGATTTCGGTTGGTATGTTGGAAATGTAAGGACGGATTAGGTTGTGTATGTAAATGATGGACTGTGACGTAAAACGGTAGCTCAAAAAGATAATTGTCTGGAAATACAAGAACATCTGTGCGCGGTCTGATAATCATCTACCGACGAATATTTAATTCTCTGTCCAGTAATGCTGCACCTTCATCCACGGGATCATTATCAAAAGGACATGCCATGGTAGTGAAAATAGTCGCCACCTAATATAACTTCTAATGTAGGACTACTGACTGATTTTACAATGATTTTCTCAAAAAACAGACGGCAGAACTGTACTACGCCAAAACTCGCCTGCTGACTGAATGAATGAGGAAATCAAATACCGTGTGTGGCTGAAAGAGGGAGGAGACAGAGAGAAACTCGAGGTTTACTGAGAAAAACCTGGTCCCGACCAGGTTAGTTTCAAAGCGTATGTTACCATGGTAACTGACCGAAAGCTTAAGTTACCTCTCTCTGTGAAACAGGCTAGAGTTACTCCTCAGTCTCTGGTTTGAGTTACCTCCCTTTGTGAAACGGAAAACTCAGAGTTTCCCTCATTTCAGGGTTAACAGACTCAGAGTTTTCACTAAACCTGCTTTGTGAAACGGACCTCTGGACATTTCTGAAATAGCATAGGTTGACCATGTTTCACATTGGTAGGTTTAAGTATTTGCTTACAGGACCCCATCTTGTTGTGCTGTAATCTTCTCCATCACATATACCTTTTTTACTCTCTCTTGCCACTGGAGTATAGTAGGAGGGAGCGGTTTTAACCACAGGACAGTTATCATTTTCTTAGCTATTAATAATAGGACATGTAAAAGATACAGCTTCTTTTTTTCCCATCTTCCTTTAGGGAGTGCTCCTATAATATAAAATTGCGGGGTCAGAGGCAAATTTATGTTTAATATAGAAAATAATTCTTTCTGAATCCCTTCCCAATAGTTTTTCAACTTTGGACAGTCCCAAAATATGTGCGTGAGGTCTCAACTTCTCAGTTGCAAGTATCTGTAAAAGTCTCTGCTTGTCAGACCAAATCTGTCCTGCAGTTGTTTAAAAGATCGCAGTATTTCCCCTTCAAACATCTGGTGTATCATTATAAGCCCTTTTTTTCTTTAAACCCCACATCCAGTTTGTTTGGTTCAAAATTCATAAAACCAGAAATTTTCATCATTCTTGAAATCTCCAGAGGGGCTTTGAGTTTTCTTATCCATAAAAGGTTATGTTTCAAGGGGTATTGCTGCACATGAATCTTTTTCTAGCTCAAGCCAATTTGTTTCTTCATTTTGCAATAGCCACTCTACCATTGCTTTAAGTTGTGCTGCCCAAAAGTATAGTTTCAAATTCGGCAAATCAAGACCCCCCAGTCTCTTGGGCCAAGTTAGTTGTTTCAGTCTAATTCTGGGCTTTTTCTTTTGCCAAATAAATGAAGATATTAGCCTGTCTAACATTTTGAATACAGAATATGAAATCCAAACCGAAGCGTCTGAAAAAGGTAGAGCAACCTTGGAAGGATATTCATCTTGATTGTTTCAATCCTGCCAAACAAGGATAGTGGGAGTATCTTCCATCTTTCTAAATCCGCTCTTATTTGAGTAATTAGTTTTTCATAATTTGCATTGTACAATTGTGAAATATCTTGAGTGATCATAACACCCAGATATCGGAATCCCAGAGATGACCACTTAAAGGAGACTATCTTTTCCAGTTCAGATGGCCATTTCCCCACCAGCATCATCGCCTCCGACTTAGACTCATTAACCTTGTAGCCTGATGCAGATCCAAAGTCCCTTAAGCAATTAAGCAGTGTAGGAATAGAACTCAAAGGATCACTAATATACAATATTATATCGTCCGCGTACATCGATATTTTGTGTATCCCTCCTTTACTAGATATCCCATGGATCGAAGGATTTTCCCTTATTGTTTCTGCTAAGGGCTCTATGTTAATTGCAAATAATAGGGGGGACAACGGGCATCCTTGCCTTGTCCCTCTTTTAAGTTCAAATTGTTCTGAAGTGTGTCCGTTGACCCTCACTCTGGAACATGGACTCATGTATAATACTTTAATTCAGCTAATAAAGTCCACATGAAAGCCTTTTTTATCAGAGTATATTCCAGGTATCTCCAATCTACTCGATCGAATGCTTTCTCAGCGTCAATGCTGAGAAGCATGGAAGATTGATCACTAGTCTTAGCTGTTGAAATAATGTACAAGGTACGTCTAATATTATTCGATGCTTGCCTTCCTGGTATGAAGCCTGCTTGGTCTGATTTGATTATTTTGTTAATGTGTTTCTGAATTCTCTTGACCATTATTGAACTTAATATTTTCACGTCATTACAGAGGAGACTAATTGGTCTGTATGAGGCACACTCTGTAGGGTTTTTCCCATCCTTATATATTACAGATATAATTGCCTCTGACCAGGTTTTCGGAGGATCTTTTTTATTCAAGGCATAATTGAAAACTCTTTGTAACAGTGGAGTGATTTCTGCCTGCTGACATTTATAAAACTCCCCAGGATACCCATCTGTCCCCGGTGATTTGTTATTTTTTAAATTCTTTATAACTTCTTTTATTTCATTTTCTGTGATCGGCTCGGCCATCACTTTAGCATCGTTTTCATTTAGTTTTGTTAATTTGAGTGGACCTAGGAAGTTTCTAATAATTTCTTCTTTATTTTCTTCTTCTGATGAATCGTATAGTTTCTTATAGAAAGCTGCAAAGGCTTCTGATATGTCTTTGGGGTGGGACATTTGTTTTTTAGGGGAGGGACACACAATCTTATGGACCACATGGCTTGCCTGTGCCTTCCGTAGTTGAAAGGCCAGTAATCTGCTGGCTCGGTTCCCTAGCTCATAGAACTTTTGGTTGGAGAATCGTAGAGCGCCCTCTGCTTTATGTGTTAGCAAGTCGTTCAACCTCTGTTTGTTTTGGCTTAGAGATTTTAAAATGGAGTCATCTTTCGTTCGTTTGTGTTGTTGCTCCAGGTTTTTTATACTGTCTTCCAAATCAGATTGTAATCTCTCACGTTCTTTTTTCAGTTTGGAGGAGAGGGTGATTATTTTCCCTCTTAGCACTGCTTTAGCAGCATCCCATAGTGTCGATACAGACACCTCATCATTGTCATTGTGTTCCAGGAAGTTTTTCAATTCATCTTTTATGTCCTGTACTACCTCTGGGTTATTTAGTAGTGACACATTTAACCTCCAGAGTTTAGCAGGTTTCTCTGGACTTAACCTCAAGGATGAAATGACAGGTCCATGATCTGAGATGGTTGTGGGTTCAATATGACAGTCAACCGCTTTATAAGCATCTTGATTTGATATACAGAAGTCTATTCTAGAGTAGCTTTTATGTACTCCTGAAAAATGAGTATAATCCTTCTCTTTAGGGTGTTTCAAGCGCTATATATCTACCAGCCCTAGTTCTACCATCATACTGCATAGTGACTTGGATTTTGATGTTTGAGCTCTTGATTCAAAGGGGCATTTATCTATTTTATGATTTATTACGCAATTGAAATCCCCTCCCTCTGTAATTATCCCTTTAGAGTGTTCAGCTATGAGTGACGCGATTTCTTTGAAAAACGTTGGATTATCTGCATTTGGTGCATAGAGATTCATAATAGTTAGGTTCATACCACCAATTACACCCACAACCATCACGTAGCGTCCCTCTTTATCTACAAGTATTTTATCTGGTATGAGGCCTATCGATTTGTGGCACAGAATGGCCACTCCTCTTTTCTTTCTGTTTTCGTACGATGCACTAAAAATCTGGCCCACCCATTCTCTTTTCAGTTTTTGGTGCTCCCTATCATCCAGATGAGTCTCCTGAAGCAATGCTATCGAGCAATTTAATCTTAAGTTGATAAAATATTTTTTTCCTTTTTATAGGGTGATTAACCCCAGTTACATTGTAAGTAATTACATTTAACATGTTCTTCTTGTTCCGTTCTTAATTTTTCCCATGTTACAGTTGCTCGATCACTGTGCTTCGCAAATCCAAAATTAGATTCAGATTACCCTCCAAGAGCCCTCCGACTTTCATAACTCTGTTTGCCAATAACAGTAGAACATGATGAACAAATAAACAATATGCTGTGAACATTTTAGAACTTCCAACTGACCAGTGGTCTGTCTCAATGTACAAAAAAGAAAACCCACAGTTTTTGCAAATGAAATTTCTGTAGGCAGACCATTCCCGATCTAAAATGAGCAGAGAGACTAAGCTCTCTGGGTGAAAAACACAAAGTGCAATTGCAACAATCTCCCAGATTATCCTAATGTGGGGATTATGTTGCCTTGAACGCCCTGTTGTCAGCGTGCTTGACTCTTATTCTTTATTTCCGCCCCGACCCGGCCATATTCATTGTTCTCATGCAGTAGTGTATAGCCCGAAATTTTCATGTCCATAAAATTACAAAGTCACTTTCCAGAAGATTATCTTCTAGTAAAAATGCCAGTGTAGTTTGCATATGTGATGAGATTTATCCAGCAGGACTGACTTGACTCACGTCCCTCACATAGGTGTGTCCAGTCTTTCACTAATGGCTCTGATTTCTGTGGGGGACAGTAGCTGTTTCCTCTTCCTCCGGTTGTCCTGTGTCGTCCAAGTGTCCTGGGTCAGCTCTCTCTCCAGGACATCTCTCTCCTCTATCTCATCTGCAACTCTGAGCTCCTTCAAAAACGACTGTGCCTCCAGTAGGGAGGGAAACACCTTCACACCAGTTTCCAGAAAAACTTTGAGTTGGGCCGGATATGGAGATTGAGCTTTTATGTTCTTCTCCCTCAGCCTTTTAATCACCTCCCCTACTTGTTTCCTCTTTCTTTGCACATCTGGCGAGTAATCTTGTTCGCAAATAGACCTTTTGGCCCTGGAATGTGATGTCTCTTTGCTTCCAAGCTTGCTGCAGCACCGCTTGCTTCACGCTGAAGTCAAAGAATCTTACTATTATAGATCTTGGTGGAGCCGTCGTCTTCGGTTTTGGGGCAATAGCTCTGTGTGCCCGTTCCAATTTAATTTCCACGTGATCTTCAAGTGTCAATGTTGTCCTGAAGAAATCCACCAAGAATTGCACCAATTCCTTCCCTTCTGCTTCTTCAGGAATCCCATACACCCTGATGTTATTGCGCCGTAGTCTGTTCTCCATGTCGTCCTGTTTAGCGGTGAGCCTAGCTTCCCTCCTCAACATGTAGCCGAGAGCCCTCTCCTGGCGTATACTCTTGTCTTCGGCGGTACTCACTCTGTGCTGTACCGTGGTCAGTCTTTCGTCTAGCTTCTCCATTTGTTGTTTTATTTCCCCCACAGATGTTTCGAGTCTGTATAGGGACTGTTTAGTCTCTTGGATGGCGTCGCCATTCTCTCACCTAAGTTTCCTTAGCTCTACTAGCAGTTCCGATTCGTCATTGTTACTGCCGCTAGCCATGCTAGCTCCTAGCGTTAGCTGTTTCTGGTTAGACTTGATTTCGTCCTGTTTTCCGCTTCTAGTGTCTTTCTTGTTCTGTTTCTGGCTGGCACTCATTTTGGAGCAATATTGCTTGTTCTTCTGTAGAGTTTACCTTTGTTTCGGGAATTTTTATTCTTGGGTCGGAAGTTCCCCGACAACATATTCTATAGTTATAAAATTAATTAATTAATATTTACTGACTACTTACCATGGTTAGCTCATTAAGGGCGGCTAACCAAATAAATTAGCTGTATTCCGTTCTGGTCTGTTCCCATGTCACCGACAGGGGGCGCTTTTTTGGAAACGTTCCAGAGGGGTGGTAAAACACTCCAGGTGGTCGTATTCGAGTGCATGGACCAGCAACAACTTTGGGCGTATAAGTTGGAGGACTTGTTGGTGGAGACACCAGAGTGATCAGCCGTTTGATCTCCGCATGGGGCAGCCGGTACTTTGCCTGGACAGCCCGGTCTGACAGCATGTCCAGTGGGGAGAAGTGCTGACGCACATATGCATTTATGTAAACCGCCTGGCTTCACGCACGTCGACGCTGTTGGTTCGCAGCGAGAATGTGCTGTATTGCAGTCATGGTTTCTCACATACCTAGAGTAGCAGGTGGAGCCTCTCTAGATGAAGTTCAGCTGAGTTCAATTACATCTGTTTTCTTGATATTTGTGAAATGCCACAGGGTTGTTGATGTTTTTTTATGTGTAGTACTATAAACTCATATACGCAGATGTGTGTGGAAAACTTAAACGTGTAATAAAAATTTTTTTAAAAAGTTTTTCCTTCTCTACTATGTTTCTTGCCCCAGTGGTCCGCAGCTATGAGCGCATTTCAACATTGAGCCTTGTTTTATTATTTCGAAAAGTGGAGGATATAAATTTGACTGACGCGGCTTGATCACTGAGCATTTGGTCGCTAAGAAGGCTGTTAAGAGTGAGTCAGCTCGATCTTACATTTCCTTCTTAGTGAAAGATCTTCTTAAGCTAAGAGCGACTCTGGGAAACACGTCCTTCTTTCACAGCGTTCTTAAGAGCGCTCCTAAGAAGATCTTAGTGCTTAAGAGCTTCTTAACGAATCTGGGAAACGCGGCCATTAGCTTTAACTGTTCTTGAAGTGTGTTAGCTGTGAACTGTGCTTACCTTTCTTTTGAAATACATTCATGAGGAGTTGTCGACCGTCTCCTTGCCTTCTTTTCCTATCTGCCTTTTCCTTTCATTTAAGGCTCCCTGATTTTGCTTTCTTGGGGAAAGACAGGTCATGATAAGCAGCAGCCGCTCCGCTCCTTAAGCTGCCACTCTGCTCGTTAAGCTGTTTGGAAAAGCATTTTCAGGCACCTGCAGCTGCAGGGGTGGACTGAACCATTATGTATTGTAAGGGGTGAGAGGGGCCTCAGACAGCATCCACTATTTTTTTTTATTATACAGAGTAAATTGTCTCATACGATTTATTCTGCCAATTTTAAGTTTATGACACTAATTAATTAGAAATAATAATTTAAAAAAAAATATATAGCCACAAGCGGCAATCCGCGGGTTCTAATCCCTTTCGCCCCGAATCAGCTACCCTGACCCTAATCCCCCACAGCTGATGACATCGGCTGTCGTGTTCCTCAAAGATCTGTGCAACACATAGCCATGATAAGCCCCAGATTTCTCCAACTTGGGTTTTCAGCTACATGCTAATGGCATTTATAGCTCCCCCTATAGGTTGAGCTGAACATGCTTCGGTAGGCAGATTCCCAGTCCTGTTGTGAACGTACCCACCAAGTTTTGTGATGATAGGGCAAAGGGTGTTGGAATTATGGCCAATCATTTCTAAGCCCCGCCCATTGCAAAAATACATTGGTCCGTGGCGGCCATGTTTTTTGACCAGTCTGGCTCATTTATGGTATAAATGTGTCTTTTAATTGCCCAAAGCCATATACCAAATTTGGTGTTGATAGAGTCAATCTTTCAAAAGTTCTATTTATTTTACTGTTTTTCACATTATGCTAATTCCCCAAAACGCATTTTAAATCCTTAATTGTAGCGCCACCATCTGGCTGACTGGGCTCATATTTTAATAAAAGTTGATGCACATCATTTCCAATCATTGGGCCAAGTTTCTGGCCCATTCTAGCTCACGGGAATTTGAGCTCAAGCGGCAGACAACAAATAATAATTAAAACTGCAAGCAGTGATGAACGGGTTTAATTGCATGTCACGACAGGGAGAAATCAAGCAGTTAACATCATGTCATTCGGACAATCTTTGTCTGACTTCCTGTGTCCAGTGGGTGGCGCCATGGATATGACACAGTTTTGATGCACAGATATATGCAGGGCAATTCCCTCTCATCCTGAGATATTTGGTGCAGATAGGACATTGTATGGTGAAGTTACGAGGACTTGATGCTTCATGGCAAAGGATTTAAATGGACGGCACCACCACGGCCAGCAGTTACGTCACGCTGGGGCGCTGTCAAATTTCGCGCTCACTTGTTATTTTCATGTGATGCTGGGGAGAAAACAGGCAGTAAACGTCATGTCAATCAGATGATGTTTGTCTGACTTCCTGTGTCCAGTGGGTGGGACTATGGATACGACTCAGTTTTGATGCAGAGACATATTCAGGGCGACTCCCTCTACATTCCTGAAAGATTTGGCGCAGATTGGTCATTGTATGGTGAAGTTATGAGGACTAACAAGCAGTAAACGTCATGTCAATTGGATGATGTTTGTCTGACTTCCTGTGTCCAGTGGGTGGTGCTATGATTATGAAACAGTTTTGATGCACAGATATATTCACGGCAACTCCCTCTACATTCCTTAAAGATTTAGTGTAGAAGGGGAATTGTATGTTGAAGTTACGAGGACTTGATGCTTTATGGCGAAAGGATTTAATTTGACCGCCCCACTATAGCCAGCAGGTATGACCTAGGTGAAAGCTTTGAAAAGGTTTTCATCTTTTAGGGCTGTCGCGTTTAACGCGTTAATTAGATGAATTAATTACACTGCAAATTAATGCATTACAAAAATTAACGCAATTAATTCTGAGATCCTGAGTGGCAATTCAATGCACAAGCATTTTAAATTTGGCCCATTGAATGACCCGTAGGCTACTCGGCAGTGGCAGGTCACTGTAGCACTAGCACCGAGGAACGTCCGGACGATTTCGTAACTTCCCAACTGCGTCACTAGTATGGCTGTAGCGTTACACGTATCGAAGCTGAAATGGCGTCTCTCAGATCCATGAACCTGAAGGCCGAATCGCGACACAACTTCCAGTCCAGATCAGCCCTATGACCTGTAAGTAACACTACATTAAAACCGCAGTGGTCGTTCGCCAATTCTCCGCCGTTGTTCGTTCACACAGAGCGGAACATCGCTGTAAAGACAAACCGCTGTGTAATTCACACAGAAAGCCAGCGCTGCGGCTCCTAAAGAGACGTTACACGGTAACGTGACGGTACACGTCATGATGATGACGTGTGTGTGTTTTCAAGGGGTTACCCCGGTGTCTCCCCTCCCTGTCAATCAAAACCGACGGACACTGTCTTCCGGGGTAAAGTTCACTGAAGTCTTGGTCCAGAGGGCTGACCGTTGCAGAGATTTTTTTTCATCAGAAACACTCGGTGAGGTAAAGTTTTTTTGCCGGTGACAGACGCATGGCAGAAATGTGATGAGGAGTCTGTAGGACGGGCAGGAGGAAGGACGCTTCTCCCCGTACAGCTGTGGTATTTTTAACTTGTTGCCAAAGACAGTTACAGTTACTACGCTACCGTAGTTTGGTTCTGTAACGTTGTTTTGTGGGACGTTTCTCTTTATTAAGTTGAGTGAAGGATCTGTGCAGTTAACAGACCATCAGATAAACACGCCCTTCACAATACTGCTCCTCTGATACTATCAGACAAATGCTACATGAAAAAAAAGTTTAATTTAGAAAGAAAAGAGAAAGCGAGGTTTGTATCGAACCGTGGGTCAAAAATCATGATATAAACCGAATTGTGAGTTTGGTGTATCGTTACAGCACTAGTCGCTAGTCAAAGCAGGGTGACAACAGACATGGACGTGACTCAGGGAAGCAAGGCGAGCACATCGTTGCTAGGGCCTTTGAACGGCGAGTTCTTCTCTTCTTAATGTATTCAACTAATGAGTCATGCAATATCATTTTGTAACATCCTAGAATTCTAATTCTGTATTTGGGTACCTTTGGCATATATGAGATTAAAATGCGATTAATTAGATTAATTAATTACAAATCCCGTAATTAATTAGATTAATTTTTTTAACCTGTATTTTTTTTTAAAACTGGTCTGTGGATGATACTGAGTGACTGTGAAGTCAGTGGTGTTACATCTGTAGGAGGAGATAATTTAAGTACGAAGATTGGCAATATTTCAAAATGGCGGCCAAAAGCAAAATGGCCGACTTAGTATCGATGCGGAGATGTATTCGGGGAGACAGCCTCTACACTTATGAGCACTTTGGTGTGGATAGGAAATTGTATGTTGAAGTTATAAAGCCTCGATGCTCGACAGCGAGGGAAAAAAATGGTTTCCCCCGCCCCGCCCACTAAAGTTTGGCGCAGCTGAATGATTTCCATAACTTTTGTTCTTCAAGACATGAAGAAGATAACTGAGTTCATGAATCAGCGTACCCAATTTCGTTCTTCTACGCACTTGTGGGAGGTCGGGCTGAACATAGGGGGCGCTACAGAGCCCGCAGGTCACGACCACACCCAGTGATGGTGCAGGATCGCAATTTTTCCTTAGCGGGACAGGTTTTCCAAATTTGGTGAGTTTTCGTTTATGTTCAGGCATCCAAAACTGCAGTCGAACTCGGATCGGAATAATAATAATAAGAAGAAGAAGAATAATTTTTCCAATTACAATAGGGTCTCACAGGTCTGTGACCTGCTCGGGCCCTAATAATAATAATAAGAAGAATAATTTTTCCAATTACAATAGGGTCTCACAGGTCTGTGACCTGCTCGGACCCTAATTAAAACTGCGAGCAGTGATGAACGGGCCCTCGCAGTCCGCGCGCATGTTGGGGCATGCTGCCGTCCAAACGCGCCGCAGCTGTGGCCACATTGCTTGATCGTTGTTCACAGAGGGCTGCATTTGGGACAGTCCACGCAGAGGATGAATATCAGCCTCGTCTCCCAACGTGTGTTTGTAACGCGATGGTTGCCCCTGCCAGTATTATGCGCTTTTAGGTGAAGTCAGAACAACTTCCTGCAATCCACAGACATCCAAATGGACTGCAGGTGAATGATTTCTAAAACAGTTAGTAATCAGGAACGTTTTGACAATCGATTCTGCACTGTTATGTTGTGTGAAGTGTTATGGCCTTCTCTTTGCCTTTGTCTGGAATTCAGGCATGGACACCTGTGTTTTTGCAGGGAATAGATTGGAAGTGGGACAGAGAAGGGGGGGGTTGTGGCTTGCAGTAAACCTCCTCAGCCCTAAATTCGAACCTGGGTCCACTGCGTATGTGGCATGCACTCTAACCACTCGACTACAGGTGCAGCTAAGACACTGCCTTCTGTTGTCACTG
>CAEMYA010002085.1:211433-226770 GCA_903131615.1 Diplodus sargus
TTAAAAAAAAAAAAAAAAAAAAAAAAAAAAAAAAAACAAGCCTCTAACCCACAAAATGGGGTTTTCTCTGAAAAACAACCCAAAAATGGTGCATATCCTTGAAAACCCAGAAATTGGGTTAAAATAATAGCCCTATAACCCAGAAAATGGGTTACTCTTTATAAAAACAACCCAACAATTTAACCCAACACTAACAACCCATAAATTGGGTTACCAAAATAACCTAACATTTTTTAGTGTGTACTTGTTAGAGTTATAAAATGAAGATAAATGACTGATGAGCACTACGATATTGAAGGAATATTTTTGTGTGTATTTCGCAGGGTATTAGAAAGTGGAATACTTGTGCCTAACTGATGATATGGTTTTAACCTATATTCAGTGGGCAGAACTGTCATATATTGTATAGTTTACTTAAATTGACTTAAGTTTGACAAAAGTAATACATCAAAAACATAACTAAACTGCAGGAATGTTGGAAAATTTGTCCAAATTATGTTATCACAATAAATACTATAATAAATGTGGTTAAGAAAGACTGCAACTAACTCAGTAGAGTTAACAATAATCCACTCAGAGCAATAATCCACTGCCACAATAGTCCATCATAATCCACAATATTCCTAATATGCATTAGTGGGGTTTAGCACACTTCACATTCGAGACCTATAAACTGAGGACACACTAAAATAATCTTCAAGTAATGTTAATGTGGCAAATACAGCAGAGGAGGGCTATGCAGAACAGCAGCTCCACTGGATGAGCCCTCCTCATCAAAGGTATTGGCGTGTAGTTTGATGACAAAAGAATTCTGCGGAGGCAAGGCTGGGTGGAATGACAGAGCAATCTTTATTGAAACAGATCTCAAGTCAGCGTCTGATCCAGTAAGCGGCTGCTTTTCTGTTATTCTCAAATCTATGGCAAAAGCAATGCCAAAATGCTTCACCCAGAAATCCTATCGAACCTTCGATCTTATCTTATTTTTTCGCCAATCTCTCACTCTCCTGAGGTCGACAGAAAAACGTCTAGCGTCTGCTTCTCCTGAGTTTTCCTCTGCATATTTTATGACAGAAAGTTTGAATTTCAAGTCATACTTTTAATTTTTTTTTGCTGCACCGGAGCCATGGCGATCATTAATGTGATATTGACTGACAGAAAGCAGGCACAATATGTGAAAAAGGCGAAGAAGAAAAATGTACAGTGTCAGTGGTCACATCTTCTTCCTTGATTTTTCTTTAAAATTAGTTAGACCCAGCATTTTTTTGGAGGCGGCGGTTATTTATCAAAATATGCAGACGCAGCAGAATAAATAAATAAAAAAATCTAATCCATCGGCCCATTATTGATCAGCCCACAGGGAACTCCCGATGGCCAGTCCACCCCTGCAATAGCAGTTCTCTCAAGTGGCTGTGCGTGTGTGTCCAAGCGCATGTGTGTGAGTGCGTGCAGTGCACACAAGCGTGCGCTTGTGTTTAGGGTGGGGGTGGGGGGCACAAAAGAAATATTTGCACCGGGGGTCACCATGATGTTATGCTACTGCATGAACACCTTATTGACTCTTACTCTTCACAGATCCAGTCTACTAGGGCTACAACTTGACATACTTGTCAATGCGGCATGCCAAATGGTAGCATGCTTTAAAGGCGTTGAACCAATCTGGTCCTAGAAAAGGTTAAAAGTTTATCAGCACATTGTAGTTTACATTCAGTTTTAGGCTAAGTTGAAGCTATCCACTCCAAATAACTTTCCAATAGCCTATACTTGAACTAACCTGCTTTTTCATCTCTGGTCCAGCTAGCAGGGATGTCAATGTTACTTCTTTGTGCGAACTCAAATGTCAGTTCACGGCATTTCATGACACCTATGCCATTAAACATTGCTGCTAGTGTCTTGATATGGTCAGCTAGCTCTTTCTCCGTGTTCTCATGGAAGACTTGTTTGGCGACTGCTGTTCTTCATAACCTGGCTTTGATGCTTTTCCTATTTTTTTCTTATCCATATATCTTTTTATGGTCATCCTGCAGATCTTCATCTCCTTTCCAACCTAACGTATGGTCTTCCCCTGTTGCATCTCTTTCACTGCTCTTTCCTACTCCTCAAGAGGAGTTGAAACCCTGTCTGTCTTCCATTTGTATTTGTGTGGCATGATGGAATTTGGTCTAAAATTAAGAATGTCACATAGATCAAATGTAAGAATACAATGTACAATAACAATAGGGTAACAGGCACAACGTAACCCAGGCACTTTGGCACAAATCACCCCAAGCCCACCATTTTGAAAAAAATGCATCCCCCAGCTGTTTTGAGCTAGCATCATGTTAAGTGTATAGAATCATGGTGTAGCTTACTAAAGCACTAAAACATGTGTGAACTATTTTCAAAGTTGTCTATAATTGTTCAAACACAGCAATCAAAAAACCTTGATCATAGAAATTTTACTTTGGAGGGCAAAAAATAGTTTTTTGAACTTAAATGTGCTGTGGTTTCTGGGCTCTTTTCATCAAAGGTGTCGGCATGTAGTTTGATGATAAAAGAATTCTGCGGAGGCAAGGCTAGGTGGAATGATAGAACAATCTTCATTGAAACAAGTCTCAAGCCAGCATCCGATCCAGAAAGCGGCCGCTTTTCTGGTATTCTCAAATCTATGGGAAAAGCAATGCCAAAACGCTTTGCCCTCTGCTCTATCAGAAATTCTGTATCCTTCGATCTTAGGAGGTGCTAATGCTACCCTTCCTTCTCTTCCTATGCAAGGGTTTTTAGAGTCCCTTTTCCAGTATACACCCACTTCTTTTAATTGGTCACTTTGGTAAATTAGCCAATAGACTAAAAGAGGAGTTGACCTGTCTCCCTGCTCTTCTCCTATAACTCATCTAACTTGGCTGTGGTCAACCTAAGGTCTTCTCCCCAAATTGACACCTGATGTTTTAAAAAGTCGTTCGGACAGTTCTCACAGTGCCTCCGTCAGTTGTCACAGTGTGGGCAGATGACATGAAGCAATGGCCAGACGTTGGCTACAGCGACATAGTTAATCATCTGTGTTGAGGGCAGAGAATTACACAGTTACAAAAGCACAGAAGCATACAACTGCCTGCACAGTAACAAAATAGGAAAAGTACTGTTGAAGAAACACAGCGAGTTTATATTTCTGAAGGCAGCAGTGGAGCCCAGCCAGGGGATCAGTCAGGCTAAACATACAGCGTGGATAATGCTGAAGGAAAGTGAAATCGTGGAGACAGGCGGCTGCTCAAGCATTGCTGGGTTAGGGAAGTCATGTAGTCATGCAGCAGCTATTTTGTGGAAGGTATTCATAAACCCAAATATTTATTTTAGTCTCAAAGTCGCGAGTTGTTTAGGGCTAGCTTGGCGACGGAAAAACCGAAAACAGAAAACCGCCGGCGGAAGTAGTTATCTGTCATGGCATCCCCCATAGGCTTCTGAGGAAACTGTGGATAGCTAGAAATGGCTCTGACTCCCTTTCTCTCCACCTTTCTCTCTCTTTCATCAGGGGTGAAGGCAAACTAACTCCTTTTCCTGTTTAGCCTCGGAAAAATCCATTCATCACTCCATTTAGAGCTCATTAAAATTGTTTGGTTGTGACTGTGTCATCATGCTCTAGTTCAACAAACTAGGAAGCTAGAGCCTGACTGCTGACGGGTTCATGATACATTTAATGACAAATGCGTCAATATGACATGGAGACAGTTTCCTGGACTCAGTCTTAAGAGGAATATTTTTGGGAGACAAGCAAACTTTCTGGTCGATATTAAAGTCCGTGTAAAGCAGAAATAACGTCATGTTATGAGTTTGTCACACCACAGAAACATGTTTCATTGACCACTGAGCCAAATTTGAAAGATCAAAAAATCATTGAAAAAGCAAGCACTTCTCTCTGCTGTGAAAAGCTGGGGGTGTGTCAGTCAGAGGTGCTGGAACCACGCCTGCACGTGGGAGCGGAGCCTTCTCCGTGTACTCACTTTCCATACTTCTTTCATACAGTTACTTTTCTGATAGTTACTTTGTTACCACAAGCTCCCCAATGACTCCGTCGGCCCAATTTTTATCAGTTGTGAGAGATAATACCAGCTGTGGAGTAGCTTTAGTTATGAAATAACTGAATCAGGTATGCTGCATGTGCACAGAAAATGATAACTTACATATTGACTCCGCCTGCCCTAGCTGCTCCACTCTCCCGGTGGCCGTCACATATTGCCGGTGGCCGTGATGGAAGCACGCATTGTCAGCGCGAGGGAGAGGGTCGGTGGTGGGCACATACTATATTGCCGGTGGCCATGATGGAAGCATCCGCTGTCGGCGCGACGGAGAGGGTCGGTGGCGGGCACATATTGCCGGTAGCTGTGATGTGGTTCCTGCTGTCGGCACGAAGGAGAGGGTTGGTGGCAGGCACATACTGTATTGCCGGTGGCCGTGATGGAGGCACCCACTGTCGGCGCGACGGAGAGGGGCGGTGGCTGGCACATACTGCCGGTGGCCGTGATGGTGGCACCTGCTGTCTGCGGGACAGGAGGATGCAAGCCGGGGATGGAGAGGGTCGGTTCGGCCCCACTGACCAGCGTCAACGGACTCTTCAGAAATCCAGACTTTACCTGGTAAAGTCACTTTGCTGTAGCTATCGGGGGTAAAGTGGACACTGTAGAGAGGGGTATTGGTGGTGATTTTGAACGTTCCTCCTCTTGACAAAATTGATCCACCGTTTCCTTCTGTTGTAGTCCGTACGAAACTTAAAGGCGTGGTAGGCAGCTTATTTTTGGCAATATTCTGCAAACACTTACATAATAACCTTGGGGATGATGTAAATGAAGTGTTGTGAGAGAAGAGCAGACCTCTGCGCCTCCACTAGGCTCTGTTTTCAGCCTGCAAAGAATCTACCCCGTGACGGAAGACTTTGACCAATCACAGAGCAGCTGAGAGAGCGAGCCCTGTGATTGGCTGTTCTACTAAAGCAGATGCGCGTTCACGTCTCTTCGGTGGAAACCCAGTCTGCGGCAATGGCGGATGACCGGACAGGAAAGATTGCGATTCCGCGGTTGGAAACACCTGCTTTTAGTGCAAAACAACAAGAAGAGGAAGACGGATTTGTCAAAAAAGGAGTCTAAAAGACAGTCAGACAACAAACGCATATCAATATCAGCGTTGCATTTCAAAGATGGAGAGAAGTACAGCATAACATTGGGTTGAAGTTGGACTTGGAGCTCGCTGTTCTTCTCTTGGACAGGTAAACTGCTAAATTAATTTTCCTCTAACAACTACAGTTGCTGTGATGGTGGTTAGGTTGTGTGGGCTGATGCATCATGTACAGCCTGGTGACAGCGGCTATCGATAACGCGTTATCGGAAGTTGCTGATACGTTAGCCTCCTGCTAACCGCTGCTGCTTGTACAAGATCAGATTTATGTTGCAAAGCTAAGAATCCCAAATCATACTAAATAATAGCTGCATCCCAAATAGACGCCTGGTCTGTGAAGTGATGTTTCAATTCCCTTCTATAATTTTAACAATCGCAATCATGAACGGGACAATTGAAATGAGTGACGCGTGGCATACTCATGCAGGTGAACATATGAGTAAAGTTAGTTATCCATTTCAGTTGCCCCGGCCATCTTATGAACTGATTCAGCACTGTTGCCCCTTGTCGACATGGGGGTAACACATTTTATCCCAGAAGTATAGCTACAAATGGTTTGTGTGTGTGTGTGTGTGTGTGTGTGTGTGTGTGTGTGTGTGTTCGTTGTTCCAAACGAGTAGCCATCAATATACCCAACCCATCCCCCACCTCAGCTTTGACACCCAGAATAGTCATTTGTGTTCGCAGGTTCACAGTCACAATCCGAGCAGGACTTGGAGCAGTTCTTATTTAGCATTTATTTGATTGGTTGAGTAGTTGTCTCAGTTATGTACAGCCTGTCTAAGCCTAGGATATCTTCATCTGTTGTTTTCCACTTTGTTTTATATCCCTCTATGTAAGGAGTGGAGAGTGGAAAAATAACTGAGGGGAGATAATTATTGGATAGGTGCAGGTCCTGATTGAAATTGGGGGAGAGCACGCTGTCGGTGACGTTGTAACAAGAGAGCCAAGCGGCGGATGCCGGTGTACACAAGTATTTATTAGAACAATTCTTTTTTACAAAAGAGGTCCACAATACAAATGATAAAAAAAACTCTTGCAAGAGGATTAACAAGGTAGTTATATTAGGTGTCCATTAAAAGAGAAGTCTCTGTTTGTCTAAAAGAGAAAGTCTTAACAGATCGCCAGTCCGGGAAGAGTTGCGTCACATGGAGTCCAGAGGAGCAGGCTAACAGCGGCTTCGGATTTCTCTGGTGTCTCGGCTTATTCCGGCGTCCGGGAAGCCACCTGGAGAACACAAAAAATCACTGCCAGTACAGTCGTCTTATAGCACAATGCCTTAGCCGTGGGCTACATACGCCAGAGTGTTACTAATGGCCCGAAGGGATACTCACACGCCAGGCAGAGCGATTAAGCTCTGCCGCTGCGATTGTGACGCGTCGTAACACTCTGGATTTTTCCGTCACCGTCTCGAACTAGGCGTTTTCACCTCGCTTTCCTCTCGCTGCCTCGTGTCCTGGTCTCCGCGTCCTCGGCACACTGACCTCGCCGCTCTTCTTCTGTCCTTGTGTGTTCTTTTCTTTGTTTAAATCCCTGCCCCTCCACCCTTGATTGGCTCCTGCTGAGGACAAGGGCGAAAACCTCCAGGTGCAGTGCACTGACCACTCTGGTGCGTTGACAGGCAATGGGACACTTCTAAAAACATACAATAAAAACTTAAAACACACTTGCGAATAAAACCATGCAAAAACTCTTAAAATATACAGTAATCAATAAAATATACAATCAATAAAACATACAATAATAATCAATAAAACATAAAATCAATAAACCCAGTCCCATCTGCCATGTGACATTTCTCCACACTTTAATGTTGCCAGTCCCTGCAACATCATGAGTCTCTATATCTCACTGGAGGCTGTCCCAAGTTTTCCCTCGCGGAACGTCGTGGAACAATTTCAGGTTCTCCTCTCACAGGAGGAACTACTGCAGGCCTAGAGGAAACCCATAGATCAATGGCAAAGGAACCTTCTGAGTCTCTACAACCACCGGGGCAGCTGGTGGAGCAGTCTCTGTTGGGGGGGCCGTACACACCTTAAGTGCGTTTCGGTGAACAGTCTGTACACGGCCTCCTTTCTCTGGCTGGACACGGTACACCAACTCAGCGTCTCCAACCTGTTCAACAACATCATGAGTCTCTGGATTCCACCAAGTAGACAATTTCCCTTGCCCTTGTCTGTTCCTGTTCCGAAGCCACACTCTCTCCCCAGGTATCAGGGGTAAAGCTCTAGCCTTACTGTCATAACGCTGTTTATTCTGAGAGGCTGCATTATCCATCTTTTGCTTAGCAAGGTTGTATGCCACGGATAACCTCTTCTGATGATGTTGAACCCACCCATCTAAATGATGCCTCCTCTGCTGGGGCCCAACGCTCAACTCAATGTCAACTGGCAGGCGCAAGTGTCTTCCAAACATGAGAAAGGAAGGGGCATAACCTGTGGCGCTGTGGTTTGTGTTGTTATAGGCATGTACCAATTCGAGCAAATACTCTGGCCAGTGGTTTTGCTTATCAGTTTCAAGGGAGCGGAGCATGTTCAAAAGGGTCTGATTAAAGCGTTCTGCGCTCCCATTGCCAGCAGGGTGGTACGGGGTAGTACGACTCTTAGCTATACCATAGGTATTACACAACTGCTTCATTAGTCCAGACTCAAAATTTGGTCCCTGGTCCGAATGGAATCGAGCCGGGCAGCCAAAAGGCTGGATTATTTGGGTCCATAAGGCTTTAACTGTGGTCTCAGCCGTTTGGTCTCGTGTAGATACAGCCCAAGCGTAGCGGGTGAACAAATCGGTGGCTACCAGAATATTTGGGTGGGTGTCTGTGTGGCGACCTAGTGAGAGGAATTCTAAGCCTACAACTTCAAGGGGGTATGATACTTCAATAGGTTTTAATGGGGCTCGAGGCTCAACTCTCTCCCTTTGCAGGCTGCAGGTGACACATTCCTGTTGGAACTGACGTACCTCCCCCTTCATGCCTGGCCAGTAGAAGCGCTGACGGATGCGTGAAAGAGTCCTCTCTACTCCAGCATGGGCGGTGGCTTCATGTATACTCCTCCACACCTCTTGGCTCCTGGCGTTCGGACACACAATCTGGTGTCTGACTTCATGAGTCTGTGGATCAAACACTTTACGACACAGGATGTTGTTCTGGATATGCAATCTCTTCCACTGCTGTAACAATCTCTGGTTCTTAAGAGACAGGGCCTGACGCTCAGGCCTCTCAGGTAACACACGTGTTTCCACGTACCTTGTAACAGTCTGTATGTCTGGGTCACTGGTTTGTGCCTCCTCCCACTCACGGCCAACCCACTCCTCACTGCCTCCTTGTGGAGAGAGTTCAATGGCTGCCATCACTGGAGTGGTGTCTGGGCCAGGTGTTGTGTTGGTAACACCTGAAGGTAGAGGATTAACAGGACATCTGGACAGTACATCAGCATTCACATTGCTCTTACCAGAGCGAAATTTGATGTCAAAATCAAATGAAGACAGTTGTGCAACCCAGCGTTGCTCCACTGCACCCAGGCGAGCTGTCTGTAGGTGGGCAAGAGGATTATTGTCAGTGTAAACAGTAAATTTTGTCCCAGTCAGGTAGTCTTTGAATTTTTCGGCCACGGCCCACTTGAGGGCCAAAAGTTCCAGTTTAAAAGAGCTGTAATTGGCATCGTTTTGTTCAGTAGGGTGTAGGCTACGGCTTGCATAGGCTATTACTCGTTCTCGTCCCTCCTGGACCTGGGCCAAAACTGCTCCCAGTCCCTGATTGCTCGCATCTGTATAAACGACGAATGGGAGAGAATAGTCAGCATATGCCAGGACAGGTGCTTGTGTTAGAGCCGTTTTGAGGGCAGCAAAAGATGTCTGGCAAGATGGGGACCAATTTACCTTCTGGGTTTCAGACCTTCTGTTAGCTGGGATTCCAGTCAGTAGCTGATTCAATGGGCGTGCGACCTTAGCAAAACCTGACACAAATCGTCTGTGATATCCAGCTAATCCAAGGAAGGCTCGTACCTGTTTTATGGTGCTGGGGACAGGCCAGGGAAGTACAGCAGAAATTTTGTCTGGGTCAGGTTTTACACCGGTTGAGTCAACAACATGGCCCAAAAACTTCACCACGTGCTGTAGCAGTTTGCACTTGTCCAGCCGCAGTTTCAGACCATGTTGTCCCAGTCTTTCCAGCACCTTATCCAGATGTTTCAGGTGGGAGGCGAAGTCAGGTGAATACAGGATGATGTCATCCAAGTACACCAGCGCATAATCGGACAGCTGACCACTTAAGCACTGCTGCATTAGTCGTTGGAACGTCGCTGGTGCACTGCAGAGGCCGAATGGCATGCGTTCAAACTCAAACAGGCCCAGGGGCGTTGTGAAGGCTGTCTTCTCTCGATCCAGGGCGTCCATCTCAACCTGCCAGTAGCCACTGGCCAGGTCAAGGGTGGAAAACCACTCTGTTTGGGTCAGGCTGGTGAGAGTCTCTTCGATCCTGGGTAAGGGAAAGGCATCTTTGTGAGTTACTGCATTCAACTTTCTATAATCTACACAAAACCTCCAGCTGCCATTCTTCTTCCTCACCAGTACTATGGGTGCTGCCCAAGGACTACAGCTCTCCCTGATGAGGCCTGATTCAAGCATACCTCAAAGTAGTGTCTTCATTTCCTTGTACATTGCTGGCGGTAGGGGGCGATGCCGCTCTCGGACAGGTGGTGCATCACCGGTGTGTATTTGGTGCTGTACTAGGTTTGTACGCCCAAAATCTTCTTCATGTTGTGCAAAAACATGTCTCCACTTAAGCAGAAGCGCACGTAGCTCTTCCTGTTGCTGCTCAGATAAATCTGGTCGGTCAGCAAGACTGCTCACCTCTTTTGGCAGGTCCTGTTCTGGTTCATCAGCTGCCGTGCTCACAAATGCCACTTCTACAATGCAGTCATCTCTCAGGGACAGGTTCAGGTCATGCGGGCCATGGACGTCAGCCTCCTCCACATAATGCAGATTGCCAAGCTTCTGGTATCGGCCTATGGTCAGATAATAAGAGTGGGGGTTACAAATCCTCACAGGGACTCTACCATCTCATACCATCGTTAACGTCCGAGCCACTCCCACACTGCTGTTTTCAGTTAGAGCTTCCATAACAGCACAATAGTCTTTTCCTCTGGGGCCTTTCCGGGTCCAGCCCCACACTAGCAGCTCACTTTTGGGAGGGACTTTAATTATTCGTCAGCTAGCTGATCGCACGTAACCCAGCAACCCATCCTCTGTCATGGTGGCCTCGATGCGGCGACATGTAGCAAAAGCATCTCTCCAGGCTTGGTGGCTCTGCAACTTTTGTGGGGGACAATCAGACTTCTGGGGCTGTTTAAAAAGAGTATCCCAACAAAATGTCACAACATTCATTCCAAGGACGAGCGGGTGTGTGCAATGTTCATCTTTGGCGATCACAATCCCCCGCCCAGGTATAGTAATGCCTTCTACTTCTATATCCAACACAGCGTAGCTTGTGTACGGAAGCTCAAGTCCATTAGCTGCACGCAGCTTGAAAAAGACGGGGGTCTCACTACTCTTCATCTGAGGGAAATGTTGTTCAAAGAGACTTTCTTGCATCAAGGTGACTTGAGACCCCGTGTCTAATAGTCCAGACAGTTCAACCCCTTCAATTTTTACTGCGATTGTTGGGCAGTTTCCAATAAATGCTTCAGTGGCCCTAGTCTTTTCTGGTGCACACTCAACCCCTGCCCCTCGGACCTCAGCGGCAGGGATAATTAGTTTAAAGCCGGCTGAGAGGATGCAGGTTGTCTGCAGAACCTGGCGATGTGGCCTGTTTGCTTGCACCGACGGCAAATGGGTCTACCTTGTTCAACCCAGCTGTTTGTGTAGGTCGATGTCCGTTGTCTCTCCCTCACAGATTGTACAGGGGGTTGTGTCACCCTGCTGGTAGGTTGGAGAAGAGGTTTTATTTCTCTCAATAGCTCCTGAGTGAGTCCAGACATCTGCAACCTTACATCTTCCATTATCTCTCTTTTCAAAGTCTCTTTCCAGCTGGCATCCTGAGTTGGAGCAGACACACAAGGTTTACTCACAGATGCACATGTTACCTCTGGCTTTGGATTCCCACACTCTGAATCTAGCAGCAGGGCCTCTTGTCAAATAGCAGCAAAGGTTTCATCTGGATTACGGCGAGCATAAACCTTCAGAGCTTGGGACAAAGATCCCTCCTGCAGCCCCAGTAGCAGCTGGTCCCTCAAAACAGCATCGGCAGGGGCACCGTCTGGATCGTGTCGCTGCAGCCTGCAATGTAGTTCTCGCAGCCTAAGTATATATGAGGGCACTGATTCATCAAGTCTTTGTACACAACTAAAGAAATGGGACCTTAGCACAGGTGTAGGAGTTCTATCACCATATAGTGAATCCAAATTCAAAAAGACTTTGCGGATGTGGTCCCTTTCATCCTCCTCTAAAACACTGATCTGGCGTTTAGCTTCCCCAGCTAATGCACCCAAGACAATATCAACTTTTCTAGTTTCGTTTAACTCTTGGGTACCCAACAAACCTTGTATTTGCTCTTTCCAATCACTGTATTTCACATCACCTGGTCCTTTAAACTTTGGCAACCAAGGGGCACCAGGGTACACCGGCATCATCATGATAGCCTCTCTGTTCAGTTACCACAGGTGCTCTTGTAACCCGACCCTGCCGACAAACGCCAAGAACTGTAAGGAGTGGAGAGTGGAAAAATAAATGAGGGGAGATAATTATTGGATAGGTGCAGGTCCTGATTGAAATCGGGGGAGAGCATGCTGTCGGTGACGTTTTAACAAGAGAGCCAAGCGGCGGATGCCGGTGTACACAAGTATTTATTAGAACAATTCTTTTTTACAAAAGAGGTCCACAATACAAATGATAAAAAAAACTCTTGCATGAGGATTAACAAGGTAGTTATATTACGTGTCCATTAAAAGAGAAGTCTCTGTTTGACTAAAAGGGAAAGTCTTAACAGATCACCAGTCCGGGAAGAGTTGCGTCACACGGAGTCCAGAGGAGCAGGCTAACAGCGGCGTCGGATTTCTCTGGTGTCTCGGCTTATTCCGGCGTCCGGGAAGCCACCTGGAGAACACAAAAAAAATCACTGCCAGTACGGTCGTCTTATAGCACAATGCCTTAGCCGTGGGCTACATACACCAGAGTGTTACTAATGGCCCGAAGGGATACTCACACGCCAGGCAGAGCGATTAAGCTCTGCCGCTGCGATTGTGACGCGTCGTAACACTCTGAATTTTTCCGTCACCGTCTCGAACTAGGCGTTTTCACCACGCCTTCCTCTCGCTGCCTCGTGTCCTGGTCTCCGCGTCCTCTGCACACCGACCTCGCCGCTCTTCTTCTGTCCTTGTGTGTTCTTTTCTTTGTTTAAATCCCTGCCCCTCCACCCTTGATTGGCTCCTGCTGAGGACAAGGGCGAAAACCTCCAGGTACAGTGCACTGACCACTCTGGTGCGTTGACAGGCAATGGGACACTTCTAAAAACAGGCAATAAAAACTTAAAACACACTTGCGAATAAAACCATGCAAAAACTCTTAAAATATACAGTAATCAATGAAATATACAATCAATAAAACATACAATAATAATCAATAAAACATAAAATCAATAAACCCAGTCCCACCTGCCATGTGACATCTACATGTATGGGCAAAATCGTAAGCAGTTTTGTATGTATGTGTCTTGCAGTTATGAGAAAACGAGGATAACATCTACACCGCAAAAGGATAGATACAGTGCCAGACTGCCAGACCCCACAGAATCAGTCATTTTGTCTGGCTCTCTGTCTGACCGGTGAGTGTGACTTGTATTTGTTTGCTATTTTAAAAAGCAGAACTGGTACACTGGAATTTAAATTTAATTTCCTCAATTCCAGAGATGATGACTTCTTTATTGCTGGTGTAGGAGAGCTGAATACCAGTGTAACCCCTATGAAAATACAGTTAGGTTTACTATAAATGCATTTGTTGGCTTCCTGCTAAATAGTCTCATTTTGTGAGAATTCATGAAAAAAATGTATGGTTGTAGTTGTTTTGAGTAGCCACAAGAGGGCGCTTCATGTACGTGAAATGAAGGAAATCTAGTGTTGTGCGCAATGCATGCTGGGAAGGAGACTATGGAAAAGTACTGGTTAATTTCAAACACACGAGTCCATATGTGTTTTTAAGTTGTCTTAAGAGAGTGCCTGGACAGATGTAACTGGAGAGATTGCTTTGTTTTGTTTTTTTAACCGAGGACTCTGGTGAGTTGCTATACTATGCTGTCCTATGCTATGGGTTGATATGCTATGTTGCAGAGTATTGAACCTTTCTTATGCTACAAAAAACAATCGAAGTTGACAGCAAATTCAACAAAGATGCTGTAATGAGTCAATATGCTGAGTTTCAGTTTGAAAATGCAACTGTTTTGTGTGAATGATAATTTTCTGCGTTTTCTGGATGCCATGTTCAATGTTATTCAGTGAAAAGGGTTTCATGTGCGCTAAAGTTCATGATAGGTGCATATATTTACATACAGGTTTATTTTCCTGATTTTTCTCATATAAATAAGATGTTTTTGTTCATTTTGAAGTGTTTGAAGATGTTTAAATGTAAATGTGAACGAGAAACATGATTGAATGGATAAGAAATAATTCGTATAACATGGTGGATATAATGCTGTTAAAAATACACAAATTAATGGTGACTTGAGGTTTTCTTATGTCTCATGATACAGTCGCTCATTCTTTGTAGTCAGTATTCTAAGTTACATTGAGTAAAAGAGAGAAATAGATATAATTCTGTACAGACATTGATGACTGCTAGTAACTTTATGTTTTACTCTGCAGATTGTTTTTTTTTTATTATGCGGAGTTGCTGAATCTACATCGAGACGGTGTTGAGTTCGACCAGGGGTTTCCGTCCGGGGCGAGGCAGGAACGGAGAGGATGCAAATTCCTCCACCTTCATCGTCTTCATGGAGAGTTGCACCTGTAGGAGATAGCCTGAACAGCGCGCAGAAACATAGATATACACCGTACTACCCGGGTAGACTACATACACACTGAATAGACTTGGACAGACACGGATCCAACTGAACTTTGGACTGGACTTACTGAACTTTGCTATTAGACAGTAATAAACTGTCATAGGAGACTATATTTTATTTTTATTATTTTTGTTTATTGCATTGGGGATTATTATCATTACTGTTGAATCTGAACTGATTTTTCACTTGTTGTTGTCTGTGAGAATAAACATATTTGTGTTTACCTCATACACTAACCATCCCTCGCTTCTTGAGTCGGATTAGCGCAGTGTAGTCGTTGTAAGTATTCGTAGAGTGACAGAGTGTTACAGCTAATTGTGGTGAGCTAGCCAGGAGCGAGGGTTAAATAGGTTAACTGTACAATACAAACTATTATTTTGAACAGAAGAAATTGGCATTTAATTTATCTGATTATCCCCATTATTAATTTGTCCTTTTTTTGTCCCCTCTTACTTAAACTGAGGACAATGGCAGACAGTAATGACAAGTTGTTTGTGTGTGTGTGTCTGGTGTTACTAGTAGCGATGCAGATCAGGACATCATTGATTCCCTCAAGAAATATGGCCCGGTAGCTGGAATAAGGAGAGTGCAAAACACAGGAGGATCAGGTGAGGAAACAGTCATTGTTGAGGAGCCAATGTTGAGCCCCTTATCCCTTTGGAAGTAGTGAATGTGACTAACCCAAGTGTAAGGTGGCAGGTAGAGCATGTTCCAACACTAACCTCGTCTGCTGATAAGACCACAGCTGTTTTATCTGGGTCATCCACTGACTCCAGTAACAGCAGTGACTCTGATAATGGTGCTCACTCAGACAACAGCAGCACACCTCCAGTGTGCAGAAGCAAGAAGAAATCTGAACATGGTAAGCCCCTCCCATCATTCACACCTACCATGACACCCAATCAAGTGCTTCAAGTACAGTTAACAAGAAATACAATGTACATACAAATCCCACATGCCCCACCTGGAGTAATGAGGTGACAAATCCACCTAAAATCCAACGTGTTGTGGTGGAACGTATATATCAAAAGTCAACCAAGCCCTAAAATCTCCCTAATTTTCGGCAGTTAACGACAATTTACAGCCTACAAACACTATATATAAATATATATATATATATATATATATATATATATATATATATAT
>CAEMYA010002085.1:230461-262369 GCA_903131615.1 Diplodus sargus
AAAACCACTGAACCCAGACTCTGGCCTAGATTATCCCAATGAGGCTAAACATTCATTATAACACAGTTTCTGATCTGTGAAACCTTTATTTTTTGGGGAAAATGCTATAAAGGCAGATTTTACCATTTTCTCATGATATAGACCACATTAGACCAGGTCCAGATCAAAAACCACTATGCCTAGACTTCTCAGATCTGGACTAGATTAATCTACAGGCCCTGAAGATTCATTCAGACGCAGTTTCTAATCTGTGAAACCTTTATTCTATTTGGGAAAATGCAATAGAGGCAGATTTCACCATTTTTGTTTGATACCCACAGACCTCATTAGACCAGGTCCTGATCAAAAACCACTGTACCCAGACTTCTCAAATCTGGATTAGATTATCCTAAAGAGGCTAAACATTCATTCAGACACAGTTTCTGATCTGTGAAACCTTTATTTTATTTGTGAAAATGCAATACAGACACATTTCACTGTTTTCTCAGCATATAGACACATTAGACCTGATCCTGATCAAAAACCACTATGCCTAGACTTCTCAAATCTGGATTAGATTATCCTAAAGAGGCTAAAAATTCATTCAGACACAGTTTTGATCTGTGAAACCTTTATTTTATTTGTGAAAATGCAATAAAGGCACATTTCACTGTTTTCTCAGCATATAGACTACATTAGAGCAGGTCCTGATCAAAAACCACTATGCCTAGACTCGTCAAATCTGGACTATATTATCCTACAGAGGCTAAACATTAATTCAGAAACAGTTTGCGATCTGTGAAACCTTTATTTTATTTGTGAAAATGCAAAAAGGGATAATTTCACAAAACTTTCGCAAAACAAGACTTTAACAAACGGTATTCACACACCCATTGAGACAAGCAATGAGTTCAGTGTCTTGACCAAGTACACTATGACATGATGAGACAGAGTGGAGGAATTGGGATTCGAAACATTCAAATCTTTTCATGCAGTGACTGCTGGTATTAGTTTAATATCACATACACCACTTACGCACTGCTCAAAATGCATCCCAGAGCAAGCCAGCTCTAAAATAATTACATTATGTTACTTAATAATTCAGGTAGGTACCCGGAACAGGTCTCTCTTGTAAATGAAACCCTGGGTCTCAATGAGATTTTACCTGTATAAATAAAGCTTAATAAGAACAAAAAAAAATAGCGATTGGCCGTACTAAGTGGGGCATGTCATTTGTTGGATTTTTTGATTTGCCTGGCAACAGATTTTTTTTTAAATTCTTTTTTTTCTTTTTTTTTGTATTCATAGATTACAAATCATGACTTTTATCGGATATTTCCCAATTGACCAGTCCATGAAGATGTGTTTAATGTTTCTCAAGAGATAAACATTACTTTCATACTGTTTTGTAGTGAGAAAGAAGAGATCTTCAAATCTGCCTTCATTGCATTTTCACAAATAGAATAAAGGTTTCACAGATCAGAAACTGTGTACGAATCTTAAAATACAATAGCGGGTGTCAGGCAAAGTTAATGTCTTACCTAAAATGTCTAAAATGTTTTTACATCAAGAAGTGTCACAAAAAACAGACAATCAGTGTACAAACATTTGCACTGCACGTTACGTTAATTTTCACTTAACTTTCCCCTTAAGTGCCGAATCGGAAGCTGACGAATCGGAGGCTAACTTCAGCGTCGTCGCCAGTAGGGCTGTTTTTACGATTCACGTATCAAAGTTAAAATGACAACACTCCACCAACCTGTCTCGCGCTGTGAGAGGGCAGAATCGCGACACAATTTCCAGTCCAGATCAGCCCTATAAGCTGTAAGTAACGCCACATTAACACCGCAGCGGTCGTTCACCAATTCTTCGCCATTGTTCGTTCACACAGAGCGAAAAATCGCTGTAAAGACGAACCGCTGTGTAATTCACACAGAAAACCGGCGTTGCGGCTCCTAAATAGACTTGACGTGACACCTCATGATGATGACGTGTGTGTGTTTAAGGGGTTTCCCTGGTGTCTCCCCTCCCTGTCAATCAAAACCGACGGAGACTGTCTTCCGGGGTGAAGTTCACTGAAGTCTCGGTCCAGAGGGCTGACCGTCGCAGAGATTTTTTTTCATCAGAAACACTCGTTGAGGTAACGTTTTTTTTGCCGGTGACAGACGCATGGCAGAAATGTGACAAGGAGTCTGTAGGACGGGCGGGAGGAAGGTAGCTTCTCCACTTACAGCTGTGGTATTTTTTCAACTTGTTGCCTAAAACAGTTACAGTTACTACGTTACCTTGGTTTGGCTCTGTAACGTTGTTTTGTGGGACATTTCTCTGTATTAAGTTGAGTGAGGGATCTGTGCAGTTAACAGACCATCAGATAGACACGCCCTCCACAATACTGCACCTCTGATACTATCAGACAAGTATCATATACATAAGTTATTGAAATGTTACATAAATAAAACATGTTTAATTTAGAAAGAAAAAAGAAATCGAGCTATGTATCCAACCGTGGGTCAAACATTGTGATACAAACCAAATCGAGAGTTTGGTGTATCGTTACAGCCCTAGTTGCTAGTCAAAGCAGGGTGACAACAGACATGGAGGCGACTCAGGGGAGCGAGGCGAGCACACCGTTGCTCGGGCCTTTGAATGTATGTATGTATGTATACACACACATACATACATACATACATACATACATATACATATATATATATATATAGGATATCATAAAGGACATGAATGAATTTATTGAGGAAAGGAACATTTGCCAGGAAGAGCTTTATTAGCACAAACACACATCATGTACAAAGCATAATCTGCCCACACAACAAACGGGAAGCTCACGAGAAGCCCAAAATCCTACAGCACGAGAAATGTCGGTTTTTGTGGACATCTGTGGTGCGCTGCCCTGTATTCCAGAATCGCCTCTCATATGACTGCAGCGTGGCACAGATAGTCAGGTTGAATATATTTAGATTTTAACCTTTGTGGAATTTTTTGGGGGTTTTGCTAAAGTATATATTTTTGGAAAGGTTATTGTATAAGGAGTCAGAAAATCAATGCTTGCACTTTCCCAGATGTCTATGTGGCGGCCATTGTGAATTTTTAAAAATGGCCACCGTAAAGCTTTAATTTGTAATATCTCGGCTTCTGAATAAGCTGGAATGTTGATTTTAACTGCTAAACCCACATTTTCAGGGTCAGGGAATCCAATGATGCTAGTTACAAAGCTACTAAATGTTACCATATTAACCCATAGATGCATAAGTGGGTCAAAAATGACCCGGTGTGGTTGTTTTCTTGCAATATCATTGTAAAGAAAAGTTTGCGCAGCCATTCCACATTTTATTTTCGTGCCAGTCTTCCATGGGCCAACAACACAGGAAGGTTCTCCCACATAGGCAAGGCAACCTGGCTGCAGGTCTACCTCAAAGCAGAAAATATTGTAAATGCTCTGCAGATGTTTTTGGATAAAGTAGATGTGACAGGAGGAATGCTGTCAGCCCTGGATTCCTTTATATGCTATATTGCCAAAAGTATTTGCCCACCTGTCTTGACTCGCATATGAACTTAAGTTACATCCCATTCTTAATCCATAGTGTTTAATATAACAGATATAACAGCTTCAACTCTTCTGGGAAGGCTCACAAGGTTTAGGAGTGTTTATGGGAATTTTTGACCATTCTTCCAGAAGCACATTTGTGAGGTCACACACTGATGTTGGACGGGAAGGCCTGGCTCTCAGTCTGCACTCTAATTCATCCCAAAGGTGTTCTGTCGGGTTGAGGTCAGGACTCTGTGCAGGCAAGTCAAGTTCATCTACACCAAACTCTCTCATCCAGTCTTTATGGACCTGCTTTGTGCTCTGGTGCACAGTCATGTTGGAACAGGAAGGGGCCATCCCCAAACTGTTCCCACAAAGTTGGGAGCTGGAATTGTGCAACATCTCTTGGTATGCTGAAGCATTCAGAGTTCCTTTTACTGGAACTAAGGAGCCAAGCCCAGCTCCTGAAGAACAACCCCACACCATAATCCCCCTCCACCAAACTGTACACTTGGCACAATGCAGTCAGACAAGTACCGTTCTCCTCCTCTCTACACACTTTTCTGGAGCTAATCTGAAGGCCACATGAAGTTTGGAAGTCTGTAGCGATTGACTCTGCAGAAAGTTGCAGAAAGTGACCTCTGCGCACTCTGAGCCTCAGCATCCTCTGACCCCGCTCCATCAGTTTACGTGGCCTACCATTTCGTGGCTGAGTTGCTGTCGTTCCCAATCACTTCCACTTTATTATAACACCACTGACAGTTGGCTGTGGAATGTTTAGGAGCGAGGAAATTCACGACTAGACTTGTTGCACAGGTGGCATCCTATCACAGTACCACACTGGAGTTCATTGAGCTCCTAAGAGCGACACATTCTTTCTCAAGTGCTTGCTTTTATACACCTGTGGCCATGGAAGTGATTGGAACACCTGATTTCAATTATTTGGATGGGTAAGTGAATACTTTTGGCAATATAGTGTATGTGCAGCTTACTCACCAAGGGGACCAACATCAAGGCAATCCCTCAACTGTGATGGCATCTCTTCTGCAAACATAGGGCAGAAAGTGACAAGCTCCCTCCAATATTTTGAGCTCTGAAGTAGCACATCTTGCGAGTCCATGTACAAACAAGGGTATGGGCACAGGCAGCCATTGCTCTGCAGGATCCACTGCTGGATCCTCTGCAAAACAGATACTTCAAACACTTGGATGGCATGCTCAAACCAGTGACCACAGAGGTCCTCCCAGCCCCAAAGGCCATTTGTCCAATGCAAGTGTAAATCTGACAGCTCTTCTGGGAGGTGCTCCTGCAGAGCTAAGGACTTAGCCTGTACTGACATGTGTTAGAGCAGCAGCCAGAGATGAATGATGATGATGACAATGACGATGACCATGACGGGGACGATGATTATGATGATGTATAGACACTGTCTAATTAAAAAAGTTGCTTCATAATACTGTGGTCTAAATGTGCATGTTGATAGTTCCCGAACTATTAGCTAATTTTAAACTCAAAGAAAAAACTCTTCAATGAAAGGAACTCTGAGTTATCTGACGAATTGCTTGTGATCTGTAGTTTTTTTTTACCCATATTGTGGATATACACTGAACAAAAATATAAACGCAACACTTCTGTTTTTGCCCCATTTTTCATGAGCTGAACTCAAGGTCTAAAACTTTTTCTATATACACAAAAGATCCATTTCTCTCAAATATTGTTCACAAATCTGTCAAAATCTGTGTTAGGGAGCACTTCTCCTTTGCCGAGATAATCCATCCCACGGGTGTGGCATATCAAGATGATTAGACGGCATGAATATTGCACAGGTGTGCCTATGGGGACGTCCAGACGAAAACGCTCTTCACTGCAAACGCACATGTATTGCATCGTATTGCCCGATCGTCCGAAAACGCAGCCCTTGCGTTCTCATGTGGACAGCGAATCTGCATGCTTTCCGAAACGATGACGCCATCGCCCCACCCTTCGACCTCTAGCCTTCGACCTCTGAACCCCATTTCTGTCTTCTTCTTGTTGTGTTCGGATTCTCTGTCAACTGTCTATTTGCACACAAGCTTTATGCACACACTCCGACTCTTCTCCGCTTTTGGTGAATTTCAAGTGCCACCTATAGACCTGGAATATGAACTACAGCATTTTGAGTCATCTTCAATGGATCGTGTGGAGGAAGAGCCAAGGAAGATGGAGGAAAAAAAGATTGTTTTGGTACGTGTGGACTCATCCTTAGAGCCCGTCCACACAGAAACGCTCTTTTGTGTAAATGCACATGTTTTGCCTATCATCCACACGGATCCTGTAAACGCAGTGCCTTAAAAAGCACTTTTTTGAAACTGGGTCTTAGGGTAGAAAAATCCGAAAACGCAGCCCTCGCGTTTTCGTGTGGAAGAGGAATCCACATACTTTGCGTGATGCTATCGCCATTGCCCCACCCCTCAACCACTAGCCTTTGACCTCTGAACATCCAACCGGCCTCACAACCACAGACCATGTGTAACCACACCAGCCCAGGACCTCCACATCCAGCATGTGGATCCTCCAAGATCATCTGAGACCAGCCACCTGGACAGCTGCTGCAACAATCGGTCTGCATAACCAAAGAACTTCTGCACAAACTGTCAGAAACTGTCTCAGGGAAGCTCACCTGCATGCTCGTCGTCCTCATCGGGGTCTAGACCCGACTGCAGTTCGTTGTCATAATCGACTTTAGTGGGCAAATGCTCCATGTTGGAGAGGCGTTCTCTTTACGGATGAATCACGGTTTTCACTGTTCAGGGCTGATGGCAGACAGCGTGTGTTGCGTCGAGTGGTCCATAGTGGCGGTGGATTTATGGTATGGGCAGGCGTATGTTATGGACAACAAAAACAGGTGCATTTTATTGATGGCATTTTGAATGCACAGAGATATCGTGACGTGATCCTGAGGCCCATTGTTGTGCCATTCATCCACGACCATCACCTCATGTTGCAGCATGATAACGGCCCCATGTTGCAAGGATCTATACACAATTCCTGGAAGCTGAAAACATCCCAGTTCTTGCATGGTCAGCATACTCACCGGACATGTCACCCATTGAGCATGTTTGGTATGCTCTGGATACGATACGTATACGACTGCGTGTTCTGGTTCCTGCCAATATCCAGCAACTTTGTACAGCCATTGAAGAGGAGTGAACCAACATTCCACAGGCTACAATCAACAACCTGATCAACTCTATGTGAAGAGGATGTGTGGGATGCAAATGGTGGTCACATCAGATACTGACCAGTTTTAGAGTGGCCTTGTATTGTGGCTAGCCTAAGGCACACCTGTGCAATAATCATGCTGTGTAATCATCTTGATATGCCACATCTGTGAGGTGGGATGGATTATCTCGGCAAAGGAGAAGCACTCACTGACACAGATTTAGACAGATTTGTGAACAATAGTTGAAAGAAATGTATCTTTTGTGTATATAGATCTTTGAGTTCAGCTCATGAAAAATGGGAGCAAAAACAGAAGTGTTGCATTTTTATTTTTGTTCAGTGTATTTCAATGGGATGATTAAAAAAACTTTTTTTTTGAGGAACATGGAATGTGAACAACTTTTCATTACAATGATATTGCAAGAAAACAACCACACCAGGTCATTTATGACCCACTTATGCATCTATTGGTTAATATGGTAACATTTTGTAGCTTTGTTACTAGCATCATTGGATTCCCTGACCCTGAAACTGTGGGTTTAGCAGTTAAAATCAACATTCCAGCTTATTCAGAAGCCGAGATATTATAAATTAAAGTTTTACGGCGGCCATTTTTAAAAATTCTAAGTGGCCACCACATAGACATCTGGGCAAATGCAAACATTGATTCTCCTTATACAAAAACCTTTCCAAAAATATATAGTTTTACAAATCCCCCCAAAATTCCCACAAAAGTATATAGTACACCTGACTAAGAGCTCGGTGAGCTCCCGGCTGCGAAAGGACGGAGGTCGCACAGTCCATCCAGACAGCCACCATCTTGTGCCGTCTTCCTCCTCAGACATCAGGGCCCGTATTCACAAAGACTTTTATCTTAACGTTAGGAGTACTCCTAAATCGGACTAAAAGTTTTTATATAGGAGTCGTTTCTTAAAAGTAATTCACAAAGCCGCTGAGACCTACTTTTAGTTATGAAAACAGTGAACTCCTAAACTAGGAGTAACTCTCTGTTGCTATGGATGACGNTTTTATAAGGACGCACTTAGAAGCGGTGACAACAGTGATTGGTTGTTGAGTGACAGGGCAGCCCATTGAAAAGTCATTCAGGCTACGCAATGCATAAAGTGAAAATACGGAAGTTGCCCACAAGCCCATGACAAGATAAAGAATAAAGAAATGTATTTATAAGGAGAATTAAGTGCCCCCCCCCAAAAAAAAAAGAAAAATACAAAAACACTTCGGAAAAAAATGACAAATTTGAAGATTGTGTGAAACGTGAATTGTCAATAAAAGCGGCATTTGCTCGAAAAGCTCGGGAATCGTGTGTTGATCCGGGCCATATCGCATCAATGTCCAGTATATTGTAACATGCGTCAAAGACAATTTGTGTATTGATGGAATGATAAAAACTTTTCCGATTGACATTTCGCACGGGACTAGTATAACCTGGGGACCTCCAGTAATTTGTAATAATTGCGGAGGTCGTCTGTGATCTTAATCCCGTGTAATTCTGCCATGTCTGTAATTTGTAAAGTAAAAATTCCACCGCAAATTATTTCCGTATTTCACCAACCACGGAGGTCATTTGATAATATTAGTCCTGTGCGAATCGGCATGTCTGTGATTCCGGTTCGTTTTTTGTTTTTCTTAAGGTTTTTTGTGTTTTCCACACCTTTTTTCTGCCCTTTTCCCGGTCGAGAGTTACAGAGGCGGCGTTTGGAATTATAAATGAAAGTTTTGATAGCATTTTGGGTGCATATTCAGGAGGCTCATTAGAAGAGCGAAATCTTGAAAGATGATTAGATTGATTATTACATGCATGGCAGCATGCGGTAAGGAACAATTTTCCATCTTTCAACAGGCTCACCAGTTATTATATTAAAAATATCCTATCTAACCGTTGTGCTGCTCCAGTAAGGGCTCCGGTGCAATCGACCCAGGGGATAATGTCAGTAAATTAAAGTTAAAACACAGACTTTGCTTATCCTGTGCGAATGCGCTGCATGAAACACAGACGTGGTGGGATGATTTCTAAGTCACTTGAGGTCTCCAAGTAATACCAGTCCTGTGCGAAGAGCTGCATTTCCCCCGTAGCCAAATACCGGAGTGTTGCCAAACATTTTAACTCTGGCGTTACTCTGGCGAATCACCATCGGCGGAGAATTGGCGAAACGCGGCTCCGGATTGACTGACAGCATGTTGTTTATTTAGATTTGTTTATTGGCTTTGTGAATTACTTTTAAGAAACAACTCCTACTTAAAAACTTTTAGTCTGATTTAGGGGTTCTCCTAACCAGGGTTCGAATTAAACAGTGGCTTTCGGGGGAGCCCTATTTTCCAGTGTGCACCGCTACTAAACATGTCACACACGAAATGCGCGGCAACGCGATCAATTGCAGGGTAACTGCGAAAAACATTCTACTGTTACTACTACAGACAGTTAATACTGTTAATAGCATTTCAGAGAGGCTAAATAAGAACATTATAGATACTGCTTCAATACATCTTCAATACATTATTAATACATTTAATAATCAGAGCAAAAAAATAAAAAAATAAAAACAAAATCAGCAGGGACACAGTCAAAGTTGTTCTGCTTCTCATACACACTCCTTCAAGAATCAGATGTGGTAAAACAATAAAGCTGAACATTTGTCAAACATCGTATAGCATACTTAAGAAACTTTAGAAATAAAGAGACTTCTTGTGCGTGTACTATCATCGTTTCCATTGCTGATATCAAAAACGGATTACTGCAGCTTTAACAATTGTATTTGGAAAACACGAACAGGACACATGCAGAAGCACAATTTCTCACTCAGAACTGAGATCAGAACTGTCGTTTCCTCTCCCTGTGGTTTGGTACAATGGGTGGGTAAATTGAATTAGGGCTGAACGTTCTGTTTACAACCACGCAAAGAAAGCAGACTCAAACGCACTGAAAGCGATGATCGGCGCGACTCAATTATCGCTTTCAGTGCGGGAAAATCTGATGCCTGCAGTGATCAGATCTGACATGCCAACACCACAGAACAAGCAGTATTTTAGAAAAAGGTCGCTATTTATGCAAAATCTTTGGACATTACAGATACCCTCATTAATTTGCTAACCCTAACCCTAACCCTAACCCTTTTTGTGTCTCCCGGTCGGTCAGAGCGCAGCCGAGCCCGGCCGTGACAGTGGTGACGGCAGCAGCAGCCACACCGAGGATCAACAGCTGAGGAGCGGCGGAGCTGAGGTGGAGGCTCCGATCCTCCCCGCCGGACTTTACCGGCTTTTATCTTCGCGTCATAACGCTTTTGGTGCGTGTTCGGCCATTTAAAACAATAGGTTTTCCTTATGTACAGAAAATCAATATCTATGTGACACAAAAATGAACAGTGTTTTAGAGCTCCCCCTAAATGTCTCAAAGTAGGCTTTCAGGGGAGCTCAGGTCCTTTTCAGGGGAGCCGAGCTCCCCTTAGCTCCCCCGTAATTCGAACCATGCTCCTAACGTTAAGATAAAAGTCTTTGTGAATATGGGCCCAGGTTGTCTGTTGTCCTGCGTGCTGTCTCGTAATGTCTTACAGGCAGCTGGAAAACAATTAAAAGAGAGTGGTGTGAATAAAGAAACGTAAGTCACAGTAAAATTAAACGAGGGAGAAAACAGTAACAGTTACTTACACACGATGGCGTTATTATTGGCATCATGTAAATCTGGACTTGCAGACATAGCTCCGAGCTAATAGGAGGTCACAGTCTCGTTATGAGGCGAGGTTAGTCTGTGAAAACAAAATGCTCGCAGCGATAAACCTCCGTGTCCCTCTGCGGCAGCGAAGCGCCCTTCTTTGGCTACACTCTCCGTGGCGAACCGGCAAAGCTCCTCCCGTCAGCGCAGGCCTCCTCTTGACAATGGCCGGGCCGCTAGGCTAGCTAGCTTAGCCGAACTTGCTTCGTGTCCAATAAAACACAAACACTTCAACTGCGATGGAGAGTCCAACTCACACACTCACAGCACGTCGTCCGACAACACTTCACAGTCCGTTAGTGATAAAACACGACGTTGACGACACAAACAGCCCACTGTTAGCTGCTCGACGCCATTAACTCTCTGCTCCTTCTTCCTCGTCACTGACGCTCCGGTGAACCCGGAAATGTAAAAACTCTTAAAGGTCATGAACTCTCACACGTAATAAGAATTACTTTTCAACTTATTTTAAAACATTCAGAACCCATGAAATTATAGAATTTTATATTAAGATATTAACATTTTAATATCTTAGTTATCTCAAAATATTTCATGCAAATTTTAGCTTCTTAACAACTGGTGTTTTATCTTCAACTTGTTCCCCGGAGAGTGAGAGAAAAAAAATGAATAAATAATCTTTTTACATAACATTGGCCATTGCTAATGGCATACGCAGCATAATTTTATTAAATAAATCAATTCAAGCTAAAATTGAAGGATCTATAATTAGGCTATACTGAGCCTCATCTATTTATACCAGAGATTTTCTTAAAATGAAGTTAACACCTTTTAGAAAAAGGTCACCTGGGGTAAAACTCCCCCTGCTACCCTGATTTGCATTTGTATAGCTCACAGCATTATCATTTACATGTTAAAGCCTCCCCTAGAATCAGGGGGAGGGGGGTCATGGGGGGACAACTGCCAAGCAAGGCCCACGTCAATTTCGGACATTTCATGGCAGTTTTCGTGTTGCCTGCAAATTGCCGTTTGCAGTCGCAAACCTGAATGTCCATGTCAATCTACAGTGCCGCATACTGATGAAAATCCCACTTTTCATGCAGTGCAAACCTCCAGGTGAGGCAGATTATGAGACATGGTCGTTACATGCAGAGTTAATGTTTAATGATGACAGTCTTTCAGTTGAGTCGGAGGAAGATACTAGAGAGCCTGCTTCCCCTCTCTTCAGATGTGGTAAGGCAACTTGGCACCTCTGCACATCCCAGACATTATGTGAAACTGCTCGACTCTGCATATGGACTTGTTGAGGATGGAGAAGAGGTGTTTTTGCCAGGTTCTTGAACACTAATCAGAATCCAGGGGAGAAGGCATCTGATTATCTACAGCGACTGCAGAGTCTCTTGTGCACTGCTGTGAAGAGGGATGGTGCAAAACAGGTGAATGCAGACTGACACCTAGTGAAGCAGTTCAAGCGTGGTTGCTGGGACCACAGCCTGGTCTTACAGCTGGAGCTCAAAAATAAAACCCCTCCTAACTTTGAAGAGCTGTTGCTGCAGGTACGTACTGAAGAGGACAGGAGAGCATCAAAACAAGACAGGATGCAACGTCACTTTGGCTCCTCCTCGACAAAGCCTTCAGTGAATGTTCACTCTGTACCTGACATCTCTCTCTGTGATTCCAATGCCAGCTTACTGCAGTCATACATCTCTGAAACTGAATGTCTGAGAAAACAAGTTGCTCAGTTGCAGATGCAGTTCAACAGCAAGAAATACAAGAATGATAAAAAACAGGAATGTAAAGTATCAACAAATAACTCACCTCCTCCAGTAGCTGAAGCACAGGCTAATCATGTGATGCTGCAGAACACACCCACTTCAAGATCTCAGCCAAAGACCTGGTTCTGTTATAAGTGTGGAGAGGATGGCCTCATTGCCAGAAACTGTGACAAGCCCATGAACAAAGCCCTCGTAGACCAAAAATACACAGAACGCAGACACAAGCAGGACGAGTGGAAGGCAAGACAGCCTTTAAACTGGAACGGGTTCCAGTAATGGGACCTACTGGAACCGAGGACACGGAGGAGAGTCCCATATCAAATGGAAATGTGAAACCAAATGTCAACAAGCTATGGCAACTGCACGCCAGCTCACAAGAAGGTTGGCTGGTTCAAGACACGTAGCCAGTCACAGTTGGCAGAGTTCAGCAAAACTGTCTGATGGATGGAGGCTCACAGGTCACGACCATCCCCAAATCCTTTCATGAAACCTATTTACCTTCTCATCCCCTCATTCCCATAGAGGACCTGTAGGAGCCAATATAGTGTTAAGTGTGGTTAAGATTTGTATTGTATGTTGTGGTGTTTTACACTTTTATATGTTGTGTCTGATGCCATTATTGCCTTTTCTGCCTAGTTTCCAATTGTTCTATTGCACCTGAACTAGGCACAGCACATGCACATTGCAACTGACTGGAGAGCTTTTCAGAGGTCAGAACATGGATTAGCAGCAGTGCTAGGTGCAGAGAAAAAAGTTTTTTTCAACGTAAAAAGAAGATGTTATCTGTGGACGTAGCCCATATCTTCACGTTAGAGGACTCTAAGAAAAGCTTGGAAGTATATGGATGGAGATATACCTGGATGCACAACAACTTGAAATAAAGCAACAAAACGGCGATCTGACTCTTCCGTGACTTGTGAGTGAAGAATACAATATGGTAACATATACAAGTCAAGCCAATTGAACCTCGCCGCCTACTGCTAAAAACTGAGTGGTTTTGGAAGTAGTTTAATGTTTCCCACTACATCAAGTCAAAAAACCTTTTCTGGCGTCAATCCGGATTACGTCGCGGACACTGGCACTCAGGAATTAGACAGAGCCAAACACAAGTCTATCGCGACGAAAGACAACACTGAAGGAATATAAAAAGGCTCCGATTCGTCAGCTGTGTGAAGATAACCTGGATAAACCTGTAATCATCACCTTGTTTAAGCTGAGTGGTTAAGTTATTGTTGCTGTTGCTGAATATAATCACGTTTCCATGGAAACACAGTAACAAACGGCAATGGCGGAGCCACAAAATAGCAATGATGAAGGTGCAGTTACCGAAGAGGACCACAAAAGGGCGGTCACACCTACAGAAAAAGGTATTGAGGAGAAATTGCATTCAGTTTCAGTTTCAGTTTATTCATTCATTCATACATAGCCAAGAAGATAAACATATACAATTTAGACCAGTTAGACATCTGTAATGGTCCTTTGGCATGTATGAACGGTTCCCCCAAAGTAAGCTATTGAAAGCTTTTAGGAGGGGGTCCAAAGTTAATGAAAGAAAAATTAAATCTACGATGCATAATGTGCTACCGTGAGTGTGTAAACATTAGACATTACAAAGCGAACAAGCAAACATACAAATAAGTACAATCAATCATACAGTCATCCCAATACATCCGTCATGTAAACAGGGTATATTATAAATAGGTAGACAATAGTTTTGCTTTTAGAGCTCTCTTAAAAGTGGAGAGAGAGCACAGCATCTTCAAATCATCATCAAGTCTGTTCCAGATCTGAGGCCCATGGCAGACAACACTCATACCAGTACTATGTAAACATCATTGTTTACCTGATATGAGGCGTTTGTTCCTGGTTTGGTGTTGGTGCTGTGGGCGGCAGGTAGGGAGCAGACCGTTTAGTCTGGGGTTTAGACCATTATAACGTCAAACATTATACAAGCATTATGGAAGAGATTGAATTCAGTTAGTCCTAAAAGACCATAACAATGGAATAGTGGGCGAGTGGGAGCATTTCCAGCAGACCAAGACAAAGCACGTATGGCTTTCTTTTGTAGAATCTCTAGTTTTAGAAGGTAACTAGGAAAGGTATTCGACCATATGACATTACAGTAGCTCAGATGAGGTTCGAAAAGGGTTTTGTACATAGTAAGTAAAGCAGATAATGGAAGAGAATGTCTGAGCTTGTAAAATAGACCAACATATTTTGATAACTTCTTTGTCAGATAATCGATCTGGTATTTAAAGTTGACAGATTCATCAATGTGGACCCCCAGGAATTTTGTGGAGTTTACTCTTATGATCTCCTGACCATCAATATTGATATGCAACAGTTCAGTGTTTATTTTCTTTCTGATTGAACAAAATAATATATAATTTGTGTTGCTAATATTGAGTGAAAGTTTATTACATTTAAACCAGGCATCCACTTTGATTAACTCTGTGTTTACAGTATCTTAGAGAGTGGGTAGGTTCCTGTGTGAGGCGAACAGATTTGTATCGTCAGCAAAGATGACTTTGTGAAGAATACGGTGGAATTTACAAAATCACTGATGTAAAGGATAAATAAGAGTGGCCCCAAAATTGAGCCTTGGGGGACACCATAATTTATGTCCTTGCAGGGTGAGCTACTGTCATTAACGTAAACATACTGTTGTCTATCATAAAGATAGCTTTTGAACCAATCGAGGGCGAGGCCTCTCATACCATAGTGGTGTAGTTTGTTCAATAGTATCTTAAAATTGATAGTATTAAAGGCCTTTGATAGATCAAGGAAGATGCCAATTCCAAAGTTACCTTCATCAATACAGTCATTGATTTTTTCAACAAGGTCATTTTCCTGAAGCCAAACTGAGATGGAGCAAGAATGTTGAATTTTTCAAGATAGCTATGCAGTCTGTTATATACAACTTTTTCAAATACTTTAGAGAGAGTTGGTAATAGCGATATGGGGCAGTAATTGGTCATGATGTTTTTGTCTCCCGATTTAAAAATTGGTATGACTCTTGCTATTTTTGCCCTTTTTGGCACAATCCCTGTTGTAAGGGAGAGGTTAATACAGTGAGCAAGGGGCTCCAGGATCACACAGACAATTATTTTCAAAATTTTGCTACTGATTCCATCAATACCAGATGCATTTGAGCTCTTTAAGTCCATAATGATCTTAAAGAGTTCATTGCTGTCCCTAACCCTGGCTTAAAAAAAAGGAGTGCAGATAATTGCCAGTTAAGTATTGTTGGAAAGAGGCCCCCTGGGGTTTTCTGATTTTGGCAGCAAGATTTCCGAATGGAAACAAAGTAGTCGTTAAAGTTTTTAGGGAGGTCTTCTTCAATATCACCAGTACCTGGCAAAACAGGGGGTTTATGACCCTTGTTAAGGACTCCATTTAAAACTTTCCACATTCTCTTACAGTCCCCCTGTGATGAATTGAGAAGTTCAGTGTAATGGTTACTCTTACTCTTTCTAATTATATAGGTGAGTTTGTTTGTTTCTATAAGTATGAGTATTTATTTTTATTTTCACTACTTGGATTTTTGAGGTAGCACTTATAGAGGTTATTCTTATGTTTGATAGATTTTACAATTCCCTTAGTTATCCAGGGATTTTGAGAAGTGGTGCGGCATCTGACCGATTTCTCAGGGAAAGAGACCTTGATAGAGTCATTGATATAATTTATCAAGTTGTCATAGGCAGCGTCAGGAGTGGTACAGTTGTATATAGTCTCCCATGGCTTGGTAAGCAGATTATCATTTAACAGCTGTAGTGTTATCTCGTTTATAATTTAAATTTTTTTAGTTTTAGAATGTGGGATCGAGTGCATTTTGGCAGAGCCATAAAATAGTGTTATGGAAAAATGGTCAGTGATGTCTGACCGTACCACTCCTGTCACTAACCTGGTGATCCGAATGTTAGTAATAAAGTTGTCGTTGATGGAGCTGGAGGTCTGTGTGACTCTGGTAAAGGTATTGACGGTGGGAAAGAAAGAAGAGGAGAGCAAGGCATTAATGAAATCATGTTTTGCTGCATCATTCTTGGATATGTCAATATTGAAGTCACCAAGAATGATACAGTCTTTGTTTGATTTGTTTAGTCTGTGTAACAAGTCTTCTAATTTGTCTCGAAAGGTGTCAAAGATGGAATCTGGTGGACGATAGATCACATCAACAATTAGGTTTTTTCCCATATAAATAAAAATAAATAAAGATTCAGAGTGATCGTCATCAATATCAAAGTCACAAACTTTGACATGAAGACTGTTTTTTATACACACACCTCCACCTCTTTTATCGGGTCTGTTCTTAAGATGTAATGTGTACCCCTCAAGGTTAAATAAATCTACATATGAGTAATCATTGAGCCAAGATTCGCTGCATCCAATAACATCAAAACTACAACCTATGGTAGTAAATAACGAAGTTAAATCATCATAGTGTTTACTAAGGCTTCTAATATTAAAATGCAGCAGAGAGTAGTTATGCTGATCATGAACAGGTTTTAATTGCTCGGGGTCATAGACATTGCATGTGATATCTCTACCAATATCAATACATTGCTGTGCATCTCCATCATTGTTGAAATTATCAAAACCCATATTTAATATTTAGATTTTCAAGTAGGTGTACTAGTAAAAAACTCATCCATACAAACATACACACACAAAAACACCAGATACTCACACACACACAGAAGTAAACAAAAAGACACCGAGCGTGCTCGTTCACATACATATATACACAGAAGTAGACCGGTACCATGATTTGCGATGATTTTGCGTCGCTGTCACTTTCGTTTACCCACATCATATGTCGGCCAGAGAGTACGAGCTGAAAAAACGATAAACAGAAAAATAGATCTCCAAGCTTGTACAGCTCTGCCATGACCTCCGTAATTCCACGACCTCCGGGGGGGGGGGGCGTAGTCCTCGAAGATGAGTATGGGATGGTTTTGGAACTTTAGCTGTCCCCTCTTCAATCGGGCCTCACGGATGATCCTGTCTTTCTGTTGGAATTTAAGAAGCCGTATTATGACTGGCCTCGATCGCTGGTGAGGAGCTGGTTTAGGGGCCAGAGATCTGTGGGCCCTTTCGCATTCAGGCGGTGAACCCAGGACATCACCGAAGATTTCCCCAAGCATGTCAGAGAAAAAGGCAGTCGGTTGAATGCCTTCAATGGTTTCTGGTACGCAAATAATTCTTATATTGTTTCGTCGGCTGCATGACTCGAGGACGATTACCTTGGCAGCTAATTTAGCGTTGCTTGTTGTTAGTGTGCTGGTTTTTGCTTCTAACGCTGCCAGGCATTTGTCCTGATTATTAACACTTGCCTCAAGAGCTGTGAGTTTGAGCGAGTTGGCACTCACTGTAGTGTTGATCCCATCAAGTTTTCACTCAAGAAGAGCGAGGGCTTTATTGAGGTCATCGGAGATTCCTTTTCTGTGGGAGGCAAGCTTCGTCTCCTGCAGGCTGGAAAAAGACGCCAGGGGTCAGGGCTTCGTCGGTATCCACCGTTTGAGCAGCTTTGGCTTTGGTTTTACTCATGGTTCTGTGAGATCATGATAAAGCCCGAGAGGAAAAGTTTGGTCGGGGTTTATGAGTCTTTAGAAGATTAGACAAACATAATTCTGTGGGAACGAGGCATCTATCTAGCCAGGTATCCGTGCATGCGCATCATGTGTCAATGAAATTTTGTTTGAAAGAAGAAGAAAGTGAGGCTCATCAAACCTTCTGGTGTGAGCTCAAAGTATCCGCCAGTAACTGCCAAGACTTCATGATAAGAGTGGAGAACTGGGTTAAGGAAGTGAAACTTTATAAAGACTTGGTAGAAACAAGTGGAAAGGACATAACTCCTATGGACAGTGTGTCAAACGTATCTGTAAAACAAAAATCTGGCAAATCCTCTAAACGTAGTAGCCAAGCAAGTTCATCAGCATCTTCTGCCACTTCAATATGCCTGAAAGAGGAGGCCAATAGAGCAGCACTCATTGCAAAGGCAGCAGCATTAAAGGCAAAGCAGGCACTGGACCTGAAAGAAGCCCAGCTGAAGGCGGACAAAGAGCAACTGGAGATTGAAACAGAGCTGGCAGCTTCTGCTGCACGGCTCAAAATATATGCAGATTATGAATCACCTCAAAAACAGCTTGGTGTCACTACAACATCACAGTCAATTCAGCAGATTGACGATGAAGGTCAACATAGGTATGAGACATCACCACCTACACTGAAACACAGAGACAGGCCAGTAATTTCAATCAATCCACCAGCAACAAAACTAAAGGTATGTGCTGATCAAAGACCAAGCTCTACACCTGCAGATGAGCCATGGCAGCAGAACAGTGACACTAATGAGTTGTACAGAGTGATGAAACGTCAAACGGATATTACAGAGTTGCTTGTGAAAAACCAACAGTTGTCACGCTTTCCTCAAAGAGACATTCCTTTGTTCCATGGTGATCCACTTGAATTTCGATCCTTCATAAAGGCATTCGATCATGCTATTGACTCCAGAAGTGACAATGATGCAGACAAGTTGTATTTTTTGGAACGATATACCAGGGGTGAACCAAGAGATTTGGTAAAGTGTTGCCAGCATATGCCAGCAAGTCGTGGATGTGATCAAGCGCTGAGACTCCTGAATGAACATTATGGAAATCAGGTTAAAATCGCTTCTGCTTTAATGGAAAAGGCATTTAAGTGGCCTAAAATAAAATCAGAAGATGGCAAAGCACTCAGTGCTTTCTCATTATTTCTCCTGGGCTGTCGCAACACTATGGAGGATGTTGAATTAATGGATGAGCTGGACAATCCCACTAATATGAGGGTTGTGGCATCAAAGTTGCCATACAAGCTCATGGAGAAGTGGAGGGCCCAGGCATACCAGATAAAAGAGCAATGAGGGAGGAGAGCCAAATTCGCTGATCTTGTCAAGTTTGTGGACAAGCAAGCTAAAGTCACCATGGATCCACTGTTTGGCAACTTGCTGGAGGGAACAGCAAATGAAAAGAAGGACAAAGGAAAGCCTGACATCAAGCGACGCATAAAACCAGGAGGAAAAAAGGGTAGTAGCTTTGTCACTAATGCTACTCAAGTTAAAACTGAGGAATCTATTACACAAAAGACAAAGGCTGAAACAACACGTCCCAACAGTGCCTTCAGTAAACCATGTTTATTCTGTGAAGGACTTCACACTCTGGAGGAGTGTCAAAAGATGATAGGAAGTCCAAATAAAGAGAAAATCGACTTTCTCAGGAAAACAGGATCATGCTTTGGATGCTGAACTAAAGGACACTTAAGCAAAGACTGCAAAAAAAGGATGACGTGTAGTGTTTGTGCTTAGAAACATCCTAGTATGTTACATTTTGAAAAACAACAGGGTTCCAACAATGCAAAGGTGGCTGAGGCAAAGGTGCAAGATGGTGCTGCCACACACTCAACAGCCTCAAGCATGTCAGTGGCTGCCAACGTCGAAACAAGTGCATATACCAGGGCTGGAGATGACTGCATTCTCTCGATCGTACCAGTGCAGGTGAAGTCAAAGAAAGGCAGCAATGTAGTGGAGACCTATGCCTTTCTGGACTCAGGTAACTCTGCAACTTTTTGCACTGACACACTTGCAAGGCAGTTAAACCTATAGGGCAGACGCACGGAATTGGAGCTGAAAACCACGAGCCCTAAGCATCAAGTGGAAAGCTATCTGCTCACAGACCTGGAAGTCAGCGGGATTGACAACAACAGCTTCATTGACTTACCCAAAGTGTATACACAGAAAGCATCCCAGTGTCAACAGAAAACATTTCAACACAGAAAGATATAGAAAAATGGTCCTACCTTAGCGAGGTCAGAATACCCAGTATTATGTATGTATTAGCATGCAGATGTTGGACTTCTCATAGGGAGCAATGTGCACAAAGCATTAGAACCATGGCATGTGATCAACAGTTAAGGCCACGGGCCATATGCTGTCAAAACTGCTCTCGGATGGAAAGTCAATGGGCCACTGAGAAATCACACAAACACTGACTGGATATTCCAGAACATCTGTGTGACGAAAAGATGGAAATGTCACAGTAGGATCAACAGTTCATAAGCTGCGTGAGAGACTCTATATACCATGCCGATGGTCATTATGTCATTGGTATACCAAAAAAGAAGGCTGTTGTCACAATGCCCAACAATCGCAGTGTTGCGGTACAAAGAGTGATTTCACTGAATAGGAAGTTCAAGAGGAATCCTGTCTTCCATCAAGAGTACAGTAACTTCATGAAGGGAATGATTGAAAAGGGTTGTGCCGTCAGAGTCCCACGAAACCAGCTAAGCCGTCAGGATGGTAAATTATGGTATGTCCCACATCACGGCATTTATCATCCTCAAAAGAAAAAGCTATGAGTGGTCTTTGACTGTGGTGCGAGCTTCCAAGGCACCTCACTGAACAATGAGCTTCTGCAGGGCCCAGATCTTACAAAAACCCTGGTAGGAGTGTTGACATGCTTTAGGAAGGAGGAAGTCGCTGTAATGGCAGACAACGAGGCGATGCATTACCACGTAAATGTCCCTGAAGAAGACATGGACCTCATGCGCTTCCTTTGGTGGCCGGAGGGAGTGTTGAACAGGACATGGAGGAATATAAAATGACTGTGCACTTATTTGGTGCTACATCCTCCCCAACATGTGCAAATTATGCCCCAAGAAGGACTGCACAACACAACAGCATCAAAGCATCATCAGAGGCTGTGGATACTATCCTCAAAAACTTTTATATTGATGATTGCTTAAAGTCTGTCAAAAATGCAGCTCAAGCCATCTCCTTGTACAAAGACCTCAAAGCACTGTGTGCCTGAAGTGGATTTAACTTAACAAATTGGATAAGTAACAACAGAGAGTTTTTGACATTTCTGCCAGAAGATGAGAGAGCCAAGGAAGTAAGAGCCATTGACTTGAGTAAAGATGTGCTTCCAATTAAAAGAGCGCTTGGAGTTCTGTGGTGCATAGAATCAGACTCATTCAGGTTCAGGATCATAGTGCAAGATAAACCAGTCACAAGACGAGGAATCCTATCTACTGTGAGCTCCATATATGATCCTCTGGGAATCCTGTCTCCATTCACTCTCAAACCATGACTTAAAGAGAAGCAGCCCTTTCTGTAAACTGGATCCAATACTACACGATGGATTGTTAAGAGTTGGAGGCCGTCTCAGCAAGTCTTGCATGCCAGCAGAGACCATGTACCCAGTTATCATACCTAAAGACTCTCACATCACCACTCTGATACTCAGAGATACACATGAAAGAACTGGACACTGTGGAAGAAACTATATGTTGTCCCTACTGCTCCTACTGCAAATTGCCAGAATCCACCGCGACCGGGCCACAAGAACCAATCAGAGCCAGGATGGTGTTCGATGGACTGTCTGACAGCTGTCGATCACCGGCACGCACACGCTGCGGACAGCTCCCGCCCCCTTCCTCCTTAGCTCCGCTCGGTCAAGCTCATATGTCCGAGAGCGGCTTGTGGATGGAAGTCTAGAGAAAGCAATGGTGGAGCAACAACCATCAGCGAGGAACTACCGATACCTCTGACACCAACAACAGCACACACAAGTAAAAAGAGGGAGCCAGAAGCAAAAGAAGCACAAAACAAAGAATTAGACAGAGCCCGGGATAAAACCAGAGTAAACATCAGAGTGGCTTTACAGAGGTGGATGGAGCTCCATGATCTGGAAGGATTCAAAACCAATGCAGATTGGTGAATTTTCTGCTTGACAGGTAATTATCCCTGCTTGATTTACACAATGTTTGATTTGATTTTCGGCCGGGCTAAAAAGCTAATTGTAATTGTTACCATAACTTAGTGCATGTGATGTTATGGTGATGTTGCCAATGCTAACGTTAGCGTATACACTTATGATCCTGTTGTTGTTCTGCTGTAGGACATGTGGATTGGCCTTCTGCACCATGTCACAGGAGAGCATGAATGGTCCCTCGATGCCTTTCAACATGGTCCCTTGGAGGAAAACAGAGAGAAGGAGTGGATAGGGAAGCTCTTTGCTGCCCATGAAGTTTAGTCTGAAATCATTCTCAGTGAACGCTGGCTGAAGGAGGTTCACAAGCACTTGCATTTCAGGTATGATTATGCAGTTTAATTTCCCTTTTGTGTCACTTTTCAAAGATTTTTATTTGTACATGTACACTTATAGTTCAGTTCAGAAAGAAATAATAATGAAAATAATTATTATAATCTGATATTTCCCACTGAATTTGTAGGTCAACGACATCCTTATGTATGCCAGCAAGCGTTTCAGTCTCAGCCCTCCAGTCTATGAAGCCTGAATCTTACTGGCTGGCGTAGACTACGCCCACCATGTCCACAGACCAGCCAGGAGAAGTCCTGACGGCTCCATAGCGTATGTTATAAGCATAATAAATGTTAGTCCATCTTAATTTCTCACCATCTCAGCCACTATGTTCTGTACCAACAAAGAATGTTCAGAAACCTGGATAAGATTTATACATGCAACTGTGTCCTGGTTTCTCAAAACTAGGATAACATGTTTACATGTGCAAAACATAACCAGGATCCTTCAAAAACACGATTATAATCAGGATGCTAGTTAGCTGTTATTATTCAGACTGTGGCCAGTTGTGTTCAAGCTGTCACAGCTAGATACTGCCTCCCTGATGGTTACTGAAAACTATAAAAGGCACAATAATGTATTTAAAAACAAGTCAGGCCTCATCTGGCAAGGCCAAACTCAAAATTTCACACTAGAACAACCAAGGCATCATTTTGACTGTTTCAAATGTTCAATGTAGTAACTTTGTTGAAATAAAACCCATGTAACTATAGACTGTTCTCTCTTCTGACTCTTCCTAAATGTGTATATATTACATCCAGTCCTTTATTCTTTCCACAGGTCAGAGATTGCCACAGACATAGAGGCATGCTGTTGCACTTTGAAGAATAAAGAATCTTCCAGCAAAAATAAAAGTTTGTTGACTTTGACTGACAGCAAACTGTGCATTGTAACTCTTCACACAACCTACAATATTATATTACTTTGAAAAATAAAGCTTGACAATATTTATAGAATTATCACTTGTTTCTGCTTGCTTTTGTTTTTTTAAACTATTCTAAAGGGGATTTCAATAAAATAAGGTAAAGTGCTATGTTTGTTTTTACATTAATGCAATTAGAAACAAACCCCTTTAGAAAGAAACTTTATTAGATAAATAATGAGAAAGAGCAATCTATGTACACTATTGCACAACCCTCAAAAATGCAAATGCATATCTCAGGCTGCTGGTTGCAGCATTTCCTCTACAACTGTGGGTTTTTCCCTGCATCTCTGGGCTGGAGTTGGACAGGAGGTGCTGATGGAGGAGCAGCAGGGGCTGAGAAGCTGAGGACATCACAGATGAGACTGGGGTCCTGTGTCAAAGTTTGCTCGATATGTGGCATGCCTGATATATCCAAGAGTTGAATTTGCTCCTAGTAATTACAAGATAAAGTATATATTAGTGAAACAACTATTACCAACTAAACATTAGACGTCTGATTGACATGCAGATTATGTCTAAATTGCGTCCGTCAATCCAAGACCAATTCTGGACCTCTTCACGACGTGCAAACTAGGTCCACTATTTAGACGTCTAATCATGACCCCACTTGGACGTCAATATGCAGTTGAACATTTGAACGTCGGGCTAGGTCACTTTTTTGGACCTCTAAGACAGGTGCAGGGAATTGACATGATGTAATGTATTAATTATTATTATTATTATTATTATTATTATTATTGTTATAGTAGTAGTAGTATGGACATGATTATTTTTGAATAAAAGTAATATTTTTATTTACATTTTCCTGTTTTTCTTTTCTAAATTGGTGTAATTCTGTTTAATACAACAATAAAGGTGTTGCAAAAAAAAATACAGTCAACGCCATTGTGATTGGCTGAGGTATTGCGTCATCAAAACTTACATCCTAAGAGCCACTCCCATTGGCTCAGGTGTTTCTCCTAGGTGAAAGCAAATGGCCGCGCGGATCTGTGCACCGTCAACCTCTACAACAACCTACGGAAGTCCGAAAATCAGCGTCCACTAAATTGGAGGTAAGTTCGGTCAGCCCATAGACATAAGTTAATTTTATGTTCATTTATGCATTTATAGCATTTGCCGTTTTAGCTTTGTTGTGTTAATCTACCTCAAACCTGTTGCCGCTACAATTAGCATTACATCTGCTAACGCTAGCTTTTGAACACGACCAGCTTTGTTTACAACAAAGCCGGCGAAAAATCAATACATAGAGTGAAGCGCTTGAGCCATGTGCTGTTACCCAACCATCGGCAACAGGAGCCTCCAGTATTAATGAGCAGGAGGACCATTGCCATTGTGGTGAGCGGGTTAGCAGCGGATGTTAACCACTACCGCTAGTTGAAGTTAGCATAGAGCTACCTCATCACAACGGCCATCATACTTGTTAAGTTACCGGTCAAGGCTTTATTTGTCGGTGACGGCCATGTATGGGTCCGTGGCCCCAGCGCTTCACCCAGGCTGTATTTATTTTTTCTTTGCAGTGCTGCTGCTGTTAGAGACATGCTGGCACTTGCTAACATCCGGGACAGCTAATGGGGCTAGCAGCACAACAAAACAAAATAAAGCAAAAGACCAATATACAGGTGGGGGGAGGGGGAGCTTCAGACACAGCTACGCGGGGGTTCACAGCCAAATGTATAACAATTTAGTGCAATGGAGTACTGAGTTAAGTATTGTAAAGCTTTAGTTGGGTGTTTCTAAATCAGTCTTCTCCTTTAGTCAGGTGGTGTTTGGTCCTCTTTTCATGCTCCTTTGCACACACCCAGTCAAATAAATTGTAAGACTAAACTGACTTATACTGCATCTATGTCTGCAGATGGCTATGAAAATGAGAGAATGGCGAAAACACCAAAGAGACATGGATGAACTTTTACATTATGCCAGCGAAGATGGACATCAGAGTGTTGACATTAATATCGATGTTGTGGCTGGGAGTCGGAGTACTTGTAGCAGTGTGCCTGGGACCCCACACTGTTTAACAAGTGACAGCGTTCCTGAGACATCACATGGTTTTGATTTTGACACTGATGTGGACTATTTGTCCACTGACTCTGAATATGAACCAAATGATGATGAAGCCAAAGTGATCAGCAGCCTTGAAGATGACCTGAGACAGTGGGCTACAGACAAAGGGAGTGTGTGTTTGAAAATTAACCATTTATGTGTGGGGAAAGAAAGCCAGATTTTTGTAAATATTATTAGGTGAATCTAGTAAGCCCTTTAATTTTTCTGTGTTCAGTTCTATTACCCCAGTGTTCACACTTATGAGTTCTTATGTTTGTACGCAGTCACTCTGGACTAACTTTATTTTTGTAGTACAGACCGAAGAGGTGTTTTTTTTATTTATTGTTTTTTACCACTTTTTTTCAAACTTAATTGAGGGTTATGCTGCCTGCTGTTAAGAAGTAGTAGCCTAGTAACAAGTATTTCTCAACTGAACTGACATGTTTGCAATAAAGATGGGGAAAAAAACCAATCGGGATTGGATTGTGATTTATTATTTTTAACAGCATGCCACCTTCTGAAATGGGACTACAGTTATGCATAGGAACTAGAAGCAGTACAGTATAAAAACAATGTCTAAAATGAGTTCTAATTTGACGTTGAAAAGACGTTCACAAAGACCATATTTGGACTAGGAATAGCTCCTGTACGGAGGCACTGTGGACATCATAAATGGACGTTAAGCATATGTCAAAAAAAAGACGTCGCCTGGAGTAACAGTCTGCACCTTGAGATGACCAAAATTAGACGTGCAAAAATGACTTAGAAAAGACGGCGTTTGGACGTCTCTCTGAGCAGTGGGTACCTGAGATACAATGATAATTGTTTGTGTTTAGAAACAGACTATTACTACTGAGACTACTCACACGTTCAAATGCAATCCTCTGCAATCTCAAATGTCCTACTCGAGCAGTGTCATCTGTACGGAGATTATCGCATGTTTGTCCCATGCGACACCCTCTGCCCCGGCGTCCACAGTCCTGGCCTCGGCCTGATCCATCTCGTCCACGGCTCCCTCGCCTACCCGTGCTCGTAAAAGCAGCTCCTGGGGTGTAGTCTTCATCTGAGCCCAGTGTCTCGTTCTCATAAAAATGTCACACAAATTTACAGGTGTGACTGACATGCTAAGCTAAATACTAGACTTTTCTAACGTTTTTTTTCCATCACAAAATTAGACTTTATTGCTAAATAAACGTTAAGAATTGAGGAACAAGTTTCTAGGTAAGGTATAGCCATGTGAATGCCACTGTAAAGCGTTTATATCTAGCTGTGTGGAGTGTAGCTCATGTTATTACCGATTCATGGGCCTGTTGTTTACCTAAACTCTTCAGTCACGTGCAGGTTCATGTGAGTCGCGTGCACGCCAGCCTCCTCTCGGGGAGGGACTTTGGAGGCAGGGCAGGAGAGCAGCGGAGAGGCTAAGTCCTCTCTCTCCTCCAAGTTACCAACTGCACCTTTAATGTGAAGGATTTTTTCCGTAATATTTGCGTTTTAACCGCGTTTTAACCGTATTTTTTAAGTACGCACTGCATTGTGGGAGCATGAAGCGCTATTACGTGCTAACATCTGAATGAAGAAGTGGTCAGTGGAGGGCATCAAGTCTTAAGTGTCATCTTCAGAGTTGGGGAAACCTTTATTGCACTGTGGTACAAATTATATTTTCTTTAACTAAAATAATATAGTATAGATCTGCATAGTTTTAATTAGAAAGAGTTGTCCAGTCTGCGTTAACCTGTCTTTAACGTTACCGTTGACATTAACGTTGCCGTATAAGCCACACGATGCTAACTTAGACATTAGCCTGTAAGAGTTTTGTCTGCCACCGTAGCTAACCAGCTAACACCAGTTAGTGAGACAATGAGCGAGAAGTTAACAGGCAACAGTAAGAGTTGGGTCTGCCACAGTAGCTAACCAGCTAACACCAGTTAGCAAGACAACGAGCGAGAAGTTAACAGACAACAGCCAAGATGGCAGCAGCTGGCAGGACGGGTGCAGTTGCAGCTCTCTTTTTATATGTGTTGCTGTCAGGTATTCTAAAGCCGATTGACACCAGACAGTTTTTAAAAGAGCACAATAACCAAAATCATGACAAAAAGCCAAACTTTGCGACCGATTTGCTAAGCCACAACAGAAATCAAGTCAACAGACATTTTGGATTCGGGAGACACGTCACAGCTGTCACATTTATCTATCCGTCTCTCTACATCCAGGTAACAAAAAGCACCAAGAACGCGTCCAAACTACAAGAAAGCCACACGCTAATGATCACCATTTGCCTCTTATTATCCAGGGACATCCACCGGTGTCCCGGCCCACTCAACCGACCAGCGGAAGATGGGCCTCACACCGCATTCACAACCAGGAGCACCACCAGCATCTCTCAGGTATGCACTTTCTAAAGCAACATGTCTGACTACAACGGTGAACAACAAACTAACCTGGCTGGTTGTGACCGCTCTCCGGGTGCCATGGAGTTCCCGGAGTCCCGGACTTTCCTGAGACGTGCTGACCGCCTTGACAGAGGCATCCATTGGCGGGGACGGCAAGTTCCCATGGACCGGACCAGGTGTTCCAGTGTCAGTGCTGGCAGGGCAGCTGTTGTCAGTGGGGTGCCTGGACGCTGGTGCCATGTCATTTAACGCTTTTGGGACGCGGTTTGGCCATGGACATCCGATCACATCTGACATCGAAGGTGACAACCCGACTGCTCAGCTATTACACACTCCAACAATAGCAAAGTGTAACCTTAACCCGAAGAACAAGCCACATGTGGCCGGAGGGCGGACGGATGTAAACAGGAAACAAATCATTAATCGAGCAATCACAAAAAAATGGAAGTGGAAAGTCTTTCAAACTGTCAATCACTCCAAAATAATATGGGATCCCAAAGTTAAACCTAAGGGTTTAACTTCTGTGGAAATCTTAATGTGGTGCCTGACAAGCAGCACAACCACGTAACTGTCTGACAACGCCACCCAATGATGGTGGGCAGAGGGAACCCCTCAGTTTCATTTATATGTAGTGTGGCTATCTGTTATCTTCCCCACAACAGGGACAGTGACAATGAGGCAAATATGTATAAAAAGTAACACATTTATTACAATTAGTATAAATACCAAACATTCAGTATAAAAGCAATATGTCTGGGATATTATGAATAGAAGGTTTTTAAAAGATAACTGGTTGGAACTCCTCACTCAGGGAAAGGTCAGACTGGCACGAGCAAAGATCCCTCTTCCTCAGGAGGCCCCTGGAGAGACCAGAAACAAGAGACAGCAAACCCAACACCGGGACACAAATGCAACACAGCAAACACTAAACACATAAAATCGCAATACACCACGACAGTATATCACACCCGGTTGCAGTTATAGGTATACTACACACCACTACAGTCTGTCACCCGTGCAGTCACCCCGAGGAGAGGAGCAGTGCACCCGTGCGAATCCTGCCTTGTACAGAGACAGCCGAAGAAGAGAGCACATGTAAGAGAGGAGAACAACCAGCATCAGCACAATTAAATTAATTCACACAGAATTAATGACAACTGGCCCCAGAAACACACAAAAACAAAAGAAAGAAAAAGAACCAAAATAAGTTGAATTCACCAAGACCTATGATTTAACAACAAAAAAGTGGCTGGCCTGGTCCTTTCTCTAAGAGAGAAATAAAACACATTAGTTGCCAGCCTAGTTTAACACCACAGCATATTCAACCTTTAACATAATCAAATATAGGCCTACTTGGCAGGTATTTTCAATTGTCCCACATCGCAGTAACTATGCAGGTATATAGTTGAACATTCCAAGTGCTACAGACACAAAAAGAGGCTTTAAGTAGACATTTCAACAGTTTAAAAACATTCAATAAAAGTGGGCATTATATAATTTACCAGCATATCGGTGTCCATATCTCCACAGCTGGAGTCACAATGTGAAGATCCAATCAATATGAAAAGGCCATGCAGTGGTCTGTGTTCTCCGCAAGGAACAAACACACTAGATTATCCTGATAAAATGGAATAAATAAGTATTAAACCTATGTTTAAGTAACTGAAACTACATACACCTAAATGACTCCCCATACCTGCAAGTGAGGTGAACCCAGCTCAGCTGTGCAGAGTTGGCTGGCAGAACAAAGAGACACTGGCTGTGTCCAAATTCAGGGGCAGCATCCTTCGGAGTGCTTATTTGAAGTGCAATTACGTCACTACGCCGCGCGAAGCCTGTCCAAATTCAAAGTATGCTCCAAATGCTCCCCACAAATGCCTCCTTCTTTTGCCTGTTCCTGGAGGACACACCGCTACTATCCTTCGCGGCTACAAATTACCCAAGATTCATTGTGCGCCCAAAGAAAATAAATAAAATAAATAAATAATGGCGACCTAAAGTGGCGCAGATCCCTCATTTAAATGTAAGTATTGGTTCTATACTCAGTTTTCACTCATTTGAGTGTCAAACGCCAGATATGTTAAAATTCAAGGGACCTCAAAATATCAGTTAAAATACGTTGGTAATGCTCAACTTAATGCCTTTTTAGGCAAGGTTGACTTATATCTTATATCGTATGTGGAAATGTTATAGACTCGTTTTACTTCATGTACATAAATGGACCAAGATGAACAGATTTAGATCAGGCTGTGATCCGTGTAAAGTCTAGTTGGAATAAAGAGCTAAGTTTATGATTATCCTTATGATGATTATATATCTTTTTGCTGTATTAGAACCCTTTTGTCTGTTGACGTAACACAAGCATCTTTTACATTTCATTTTGTTTTAGGAAGCAATCAGAGAGCTTCATCACTGTCCGAGGTCAGAACAACATTAGTTCACAGGACGAAACATTCCGCCGACTGGATGGGATAAAGGCAATAATATATAATAATGAATAATAAATAGCCGATTTGTCAGTCCTGATGTCACTTTTTGTGTCACTTTTTGTAAATCTTTGCATCGCTGTGTTACTGTGATCTTGTGTTTACCTTTTCTCTTGCTTCGAGGAGGATGAAGGAGGACATGAGGCTGCAGAGAGGATGGAGAGGCTCTTCGCTGCTCCAGAGGACAATCCCTACATTATAGCTGTTGTTATTTAGTTAATGTGTGGGTTATTTTTATATTATTTGTTCATAATTGTTCGTTTTATATAATTCATGAAATAAAATATTGTTGTATTGTTACACATTGTCTATTCCATCCAGCATTTACAGCTTAAGTACAATTTATAACAGCAAACAGCATCAAGTGCTACTTTTCAGGGACAACAAGGGATTGAATGTTTTCTTTTATTATTAAGGTCTTAACATTTACAACTATTTACAAAATTACAGCATAAATAACTTTTAACTGATATTAACTATTAACAAAAACAATTATTATTAAAAACAGAGTTAAAACAGTTACAGATGATATACAGTCTCAGGCTGAGCAGGAGTCCCTGCAGTGCTGCTGGGCTGGATGGTGTCAGTGGGACATCATCTGGGTCGTACTCGGTGTTTGGGGGTCCAATCTCCTCTGTCCACCACATCGTCCATTAACTGGGTCTGCAGTTCTGACTCGATTCGCGGCTGCAATGTCACTAAGAATGTTTTAAGAAAGAATTATAATTTCATATTCTAATTATAATAAGAATAATCATAATAAATTACAACAAACAAAACTACCAAACTATCTACCAAACATTTTAAATACAACCTATTCCCGTTCACCTCTTCCCCAGGAGAAGGATTAAAAAGGAAATCAGGAATTCCTGAAGCTCGAACAGATCTGATGGTCAAACTTCACTCTTCTTGTCATTTTCGCGGACCTGTGCTTCATAAATAGTGACGTATGGGTAGGGGCGGGATCAACTGGTGATGCAACCAGGAAATCCTGCGAAGGGTAGACTGTCCAATTTCACAACAGGCTGATGCTGCCTGCAGGTCTCTCTGAAGGACCCTGCCTTTGCTGGCGGTGAAGGATGGGTCCTTGAAGGATGCTGTCCCTGAATGTGGACACAGCCACTGACTGGCACCTCCCAAACATTTATCACTTCCTGATTTCAGTCATGTGATCATGAGACATCATGTGACCCTGTAGGGTGTGTGACTGTTGCCACTGAGTGTGTCAGACCCAAATCCCCACATTAACATAAGAAGTCTCATATCGAAAAGTGACCAAACCCAACTTTTACTGATGGAATCAAATTAAGACTTTCTCTGTCTATCTGAAACTTGGCTTCATGAAAACTCACCATCTGCAGAATTTAAAAATACCAGGCTATCAAATGTATAGAAGAGATAGGGTGAAATGGTGAAATTAGGATGGTTGCTATGGCACCGTACTAGGTGGCAGCCTGTTGCAGCAGCTCCCGTGGGCTTCCAAGTTTTTTTTGTATTTCTGTTTTGATTTTCCATGTGATTTTTGGCAACTCTTCTCAAGAGACAGTGAGAAGATGGACACTTCCTTTTTTAAACTTTTTTGTCTTTTTTGAACAAGACGGACGAGCTTGTGGCACTTTGCATGATGTTTATTATGCTAACCCTAGCAACGGAGGGACAGGAGCGCATCATTGAGCGCATTTATTACACACGCGACCAGCTGATTGCGCTGTGTAAACCTGCACTGCTGTGTGAACCTGCACTGCTA
>CAEMYA010002085.1:271469-281579 GCA_903131615.1 Diplodus sargus
GTGTGTGTGTGTGTGTGTGTGTGTGTGTGTGTGTGTGTGTGTGTGTGTGTGTGTGCCTGGAAGAAAAAAGAAACATGGCGGTCAATGATATCATATGTGGGTGTGATATGCTCTAGCCTCAAGGAATGTGTGTGCGTTTGTATGTGACATGACGCCAGGTTATAGAAGATGGTTAGTTGCATGCAAAGAACCTGAGTCTATGGGAAGCATAATTCAATTAACATCAAATTAGCCGTCAAGGAAAGCAAACTACCAATACCTTGACTTGAGGTCACAGTAACACCAAACAGTAGACAAACACATAAATTGAACACATTACATCAACCAGAGTTTAAACAGTTATGCATAGCCGTGCTATGATAAGCTACCTAAGCCCAGTTCAAGGGGGGTCTGTCACCTGTAGCTCAAACCTGAATTTTGCACCCAGGTGTGGAGAATGGGGAATTCTGGGACACTGAGTTCAGTCCCGAGTCTAATGGCCCTGGCATTTTCACCCAACAGCGGCCCACGGAGGGAGGGTGCGCGTGTGCAAATTTTGACGCACGTAAAGAACAGGCACATTTGATAGCCCCGATGATAGCAAACGTAAATTCCCAGGCTATTAACAACTACACAACGATACATGAAACACATTAATAAATCATCAGAGCCAGCCGCTCCATAATAAAAACGTGTCTTAGCATCACGCAGTCATCCATATCTATCTATATGCTCTCTGAGATTTCTCTTTTTCTCCGCTCTCCCCTCGTGTCGCTTGATGCCTCGATTAATTTTTTTGCTAGCTTAAACTGAGTCAACTTCCAACCTCCAACTTCCAACAACCACACTCAAATGGTCTACTCGAGTCAGTCCTGAAATTCCCAAAAGGCATTGCTTCATTTTAACTTTTGCAAACAACTATTCAAATAAAAAAATACAGGTAGATCTTATTTCAAACTATGCACGTTTTTGAATATCTGAATAAGACATTTTGCTACAAAAGAATGCAGAGTGACATATAAGTTTGCGACTGTAGAAGGTAACCATGACTGTGATATAGACACACGTATGTGGCCTATAAATACAGCTTAACTTAAACAGTTCTGTAGTGAAAAGAATAAGGAGAAATTTGGATTTGAAATTGGAAACTTTATTGATTCTTAAAACGGCTGGTAGAAATGAGCTTAGGGCCGCTCCATGATTGGTCAGTCGGCCTGCAAGTGGCCGCATCATTATGAGGTCAAAGACAGTCCGTCCCTGGTTGCCACTTATCAGTCTGGACATGGAACAACAGTTGTTTATAAGCCAGAGAAAAAAACACTGTGAAAGCTACGCAGAGGCCGGCAGCCATCTTGCTGCACCGGCCATTCTGGTATTCTCCAGAACGTCCAGATGGCCAATCCGCCCCTGAACACAGTAAATAAACGGCTTGTATTTCAAGTCAAATGCATGGATGGATCAAATAAAAATGTGATATAACTGACTTCTAGAGCACAATCTTTAGCATCACTTCCAGTTGACTTCGTGTTTAAGTGAGGACCGCAGAGCCTGCATTCTGTGCCGAGCTCCTGGTTCCAGTCTGTCTCTAGCCAGTACAATTGTTTCATTCTTTGAGTGCTTGTTCTTGAGAAGTGTGTCTTGCTAAGATTGCCATTCACATGATAGAGCAGACATACAGTGCGATACAAGACCACTGAAAAACTTGGCTCATTGAATAAAACAATCCAACCTACTACTTGTTAGCATCATGGCTAAGGTAACCACAACAACATTGCTAACTATACCTGGTGTGGACTGTGCACTCCTACAGCAAGCAAACAAAATGATCTCTGACCTCAAGGACAATATCCAACGGCTCTCTGATGAACTCCAGAAGAGTCATTAGCCAACTTCATCGATTTAGCATCAGTGCAATCCTCCGAGACAGGGTGGTTTGGGACCCAGCTACTGGCCTACAACTAATTAATTAACTAGTAATTCACACAGAAAGCTGGAGCTGCGGCTACTAAAGAGGCATGACGGTACATGTCATGTTGATGATGGTGTTTCCCAGGTGTTCCCCCTGTCAATCTAAAACCACGGACAGTTTAAAATCATTTTTTGACGCTGTTATAATGTGTTTTGATTTAGATCCTGACCCACCAAACATCCTGGAAAGTGAAAAAGTTACGTTTTTCGTGCTAAATTATATAATTACATAATCACCATCAGTAAACTGGACGCTGTCTGACTCCCTCACTTGTGTGACTAGTGGAAGTGCTCCATACTGTGCTCAAACATGGTACACTTCCTTGGCCCTGGCACGGTTGGAAGAGAGGCGGTTGCGCATGCACAGGCACAAGCACAGGTGTGCAATGTGGATATGAAGTAAAATGATGCCTAATACTCCGCCTCGCATAAACAGGAAACCCAGGAATGTGAGAGGGCCATCTATGACCAAAATGACACAAAATAAGACACATAAAAAGGCCTTCTTTAAAATGCTAAATATTCTTAAGCCCCCCTAAATAATTTGGTGTTTTTATTATTAGGGCCCGAGCAGGGAACCTGCGAGGACCCTATTGTTTTTCAAAGGATTAATATTAGGGCCTGAGCAGGGAACCTGCAAGGACCCTATTGTATTTCATTTATTGTGTTTCAATATATGTCCCGAGCAGGTCAAAGACCTGTGAGGTCCCTAACATACTCAAAAACTCATCAAATTTGGAAAATAAGTCACACCTGGCGAAAAATGTTATAATCTACTATCGTCCTGAATTTCGACCACTAGGTGGCACTGCTATTAAGGAAAGTGCGTTTTAGCTAATAACTCCCACACACTTTGTCGCACATTCAAGAGCCTTATATCCAAGCGTTCAGTGAATTGGGCTGAATCTTGTGGTATAGGCCACGGCCATTTCCGCCTTCGTTTTTTTTCCGCTACGTTGCAAAATGTCGAAAACCTACTTTTTCGAACTCCTCCCAAGCGATTTCACCAATTTGCACGAAACTTGCCACACAGTATCTCTGGACCCTCCTGACACAAAGTTATTAAAAGAATTTTGATAGGCCACACAATACTCAAGTTGTAAAATATCAACTTCCTGCAGATTTGGTTCAAAACAGGAAGTGTTGCATATCTCCACATTGGTAAGGTCTAATGACATGAAACTGAGGTTACTACTTCGACATAGGCCGCTGAGGCCCTGTGCAAAATTTCGGGCGATGACCAAAGGTGGCGCTCTTCAAATTGAGCTATTTTATATCTCCACATTTGTTCATTGGATTGACACGAAACTTTTTATACCTATTGTCAGTGCCCTCTTGACAAGAGCTTATGAAGGGTTTACCAATCTGACTCTAGATGGCGCTGTGGTGCCAATATAATTTTATATTTGGCACTGTGCCCACACCATAACACTTATGAAAATTAAATTCATAGAGGTGCAATAGAATGGCCCCTGTGACTCACACACCAAAAGTGACCAGCAGGGGGCGCTATTTTCAATGCAAAAGCGTTTTTGGCACATAACTCCCACATAAAATGTAGCACATTGTTAAACCTTTTATCCACGCGTTCAGTGAATGGTGCTGAATTTCGTGGTATAGGCCACGCCCATTTCCGGGTCCGTTTTTTCGCTACTTCGCGAAATGTCGAAAACATAGTTTTTCGAACTCCTCCCAGGCGATTTCACCGATTTGTACGAAACTTGTCACACAGTATGTATGGACCCTCCTGACAAAAAGTTATTAAAATAATTTTGATAGGCCACACAATACTCAAGTTATTAAAAAACGTGTTTTTGGTACATAACCTCCACATTATATGTAGCACATTGTCAAACCTTATATCTACGTGTTCCCTGAATTCAGCTGAATGGTGTGGTGTAGGCCACACCCACTTTTGCGGTGATTTTGCATTCATAAAATCGTGACAAATTAAAAACCTACTTTTTCGAACTCCTCCGAGACGATTTGACCGACTTGCACCAAACTTTGGATGTAGCATCTGTAGACCCACAAAAAAGTTATCAATATAATTTTGCTTGTTCATAAAATACGCGAAATATAAAAAAAACAAATTCCTGCAGATTGTGTTGAAAACAGACAATCTTGCATACCTTCATAAGATACTGTCAGATTATCACGTAAATGTTCACAATTGTGTTCCATGGCCTAATGATTGTCTGTGTAAAATTTGGTGCAAATCAGCCAATAGGTGGCGCTTTGGTTGAAGTCTAATTATTCTGTATGGAAAGTAAATGGGGAAATCTTCAAAGCATCAAGTCCTCGTAACTTCACCATATAATGTCCTATCTGCGCCAAATATCTCAGGAATGTAGAGGGAATCGCCCTGCATATATCTGTGCATCAAAACTGTGTCATATCCATAGCGCCACCCACTGGACACAGGAAGTCAGACAAAAATCGTCCGAATGATATGACGTTTACTGCTCAATTTCTCCCCGTTGTGACATGCAAGTAACAGGTGAGTGCGCAGTCTGACGCGCGTGGACTGCAAGGGCCCGTTCATCACTGCTTGCAGTTTTAACTAGAAAAATTGCATTTCCTGCGTAAACACAGTGTGAATGCTGAAGCAAAATCTGCTGAATGTACTGCCGAAAAAGATGAAAAAGCTGAAAGCTGAAATGCCAGAAAAGTTGAAAGGGCTGAAAAGCTGAAAAGCTGAAAGGGCTGAAAAGCGGAAAAAGTTGCAAAGTTAAAGGCTGAAAGAGCTTAAAAAGTTGAACATATTGCTAGCTGAACAGTTTCTGGAGCTGAACATGAAGCTGAATGTATGAAAAAGCTGAAAAGGTTGGAAAAGCTGAAAAGGCCGGAAAAACTGAAAAGGCTGAAAAGGCTGAAAAGCTGAAAAGGCAGAAAAGTTAAAGGCGAAAGGAGTTGAAAAAGTTGAACATTTTAATTGCTGAACATGAAGTTAAATGTTTGAAAGAGCTGAAAAGGCAGAAAGGTGAATATCTGAAAAGGCTAAAAAGCTGTAAAGTAAGAGGGCTAGAAGAGGCTAAAATATTTTTTAAAAAGCTGAAAAGGTGAAAAGCTGTAGAGTAAGAGGGCTGGAAGGGGTTAAAATTGTGAAAAAAGGCTGAAAGAGCTTAAAAGGGTGAAAAAAGGATGAAAAGGATGGAAGAGGATGGAAAGCTGTAGAGTGAGAGGGCCAAAAAAGCTAAAACAGGTGAAAAAAGGATGAAAATGTAATAAAGTTAAAGGGTGAAAGAGCTTAAAAAGGTGAAAAAAAGATGAAAAGGTAAATAGCTGTAGAGTAAGAGAGCCGAACAAGTTAAAAAAGGATGAAGTAAGAGAGCCGAAAAAGCTTAAAAAGCTGAAAAAGGATGAAAAGCTGTAGAGCGAGCTGAAAAATTATGAACATGTAAAAAAGAGGTTTGAAAGAGCTCAATAAAGTGAAATAAAGCTGTCAAGTAAGAGGGCTGGAAGAGGTTAAAATGGTGAAAAAAGGCTGTAAAGGTGAAAAGTGAAAGGCTGGAAGAGCTTCAAAATGTGAAAAAAGGATGAAAAGCTGTAGAGAAGGAGGACCGAAAAAGCTTAAAAAGGTGAAAAAAGGATGAAAAGCTGTTGACTAAGAGGGCCGGACAAGGTTAAGAAGGTTAAAAAGGATGAAGGAAGAGAGCTTCAAAGCTTCAAAAGGTGAAAAAGGATCAAAAGCTATAGAGTAAGAGGGCTGGAAGGGGTTAAAGTGGTAACAAAGGGCTAAAAAGTTGAAAAGTTAAAGGCTGAAAGAGTTTAAAAGGGTGAAAAAAGCACGAAAAGGATGGAAAAGGATGAAAAGCTGCAGAGCTGTGAGAGGGCTGAAGAAGCTAAAACAGGTGAAAAAAGGATGAAAATGTACAAAAGTTTAGGGTGAAAGAGCTTAAAATGGCTGCACTTACGCTGGAGCAGGAGGAACCCCAAGCAAGAGCACATCTGATCTAAATCAGGTGTGCTCTTGCTTGGTTGGAATAAAAACCTGCAGCCACAGTGGATCTTTCCTGGATCAGTTTGACACCACTGGTCTATGTAAAGTAAAAGATGTGGGATCCAAATCCAGCTAAAGAGAATTCTTTCTCTGCTGTTCCAGCTGCTCTCAATCAAGTGATTATGTCACACACTCTAGCTCCCGCAATACACATGCATTGTTAAGATACACACGCAGGAGAAGTAACAGAGACAGAGATGAAGGGATCCCATAAGGATGAATGAGAAAACACCTCCCAAACCCCTGCGATTCTTGAAAAGACTGTAATGGTAATGGCCAAAATATTTATATGATGAGTGAGAGGAGACATGCCTGAACTCGCTCATGTCGTTTATTTCTGTCGAGTGAGAAATGAGGGCACAGGAGCGAGAGACAAATCGGGTACCGTCTGCTCTCGGACAGAAATTTAGCCTCAAAATTAACATTGCTGCTTATGGAGCGGCTGCTTGGGTTCTTGTCGCTCCAGGGCTTCCACATCCAAAACTGTAAGTCGTACATCTGAAATGAGACCATCAGCTGAAAGCCAACAACATTTCCTACATTGCTATGCATATATTGTCTATGTCAAGTAAAACATGTGGATTCAGAATCAAGCTGAAGACAATTTTGTCTCCCATTCCTCGAGCGGCCTCACACTGTAGCGATGATGTCACGCACTCTAGCTGACGCAATACACACCCATTATAAAATCAGAAGACGGGCTAAAACTCCTTAAAACTAAAACTGCGACATTTTCAAAACCGTACAATATTTTTAAAAACTGAATACAGTGTCAATAGTTCAAGTTTCACTGACTCGTTTAAAGTTGGAATGGCGTCTCCAGCTCAAGGTATTGTTTATTGTTGTTTATTGTTTTATTTGGATCCCCATTAGTCTACATAATGATGCAGACTATTCTTCCTGGGGTCCACATTAAATCAAACACAACAATACAGTGTTTGTACAAAAGAAAAAAATAAATAAATAAATAAATAAATAAATAGATAGATAATTACATGAAATCATTTATCCTAAACAAGATTATAAAAAAAGCATAATAAGAAGTACAATGTGAATAAGTTAACACGGTCAAGAGGATGATTACATGATTATCAAATAGTCACATGATTATAGAAGAGTATACCTATGAGATAACCTAAAGCATAAATAAATGTACAACACCGGTGTAATAACATGCTTGAATTCCACTTGACATGATTGCCTAATGTAATAGTACTCTATTGCAATATAATATTATGACGCAACACAGCTTCTCTCAGTTTCATTTTAAAACTGGACATTCCCGTGGTTGTGATCAAGTGTGAGGGGAGACTGTTCCAGTGAGCTACAGCTCTATACATAACTGATCTTTTTAGTGCATTGGTTCTAGGTAAAGGCAAGGTGAAGTTGTTTCCTGAGGCCTGTCTAGTGCTATAACTATGTTTCACATTTGTCGGTTGAAGTTGTAAAAACAAGGAAACAGGTTTATGTGAAGTATAAGTCTTTCTCAAAAACATTATAAGACTATAAGCCAGTCTCTCTTCCACCAGCATCCATGTGAGACTTTTGTGCATACTCATGACACTTTCTCTGATAGAGCACCGCAGAGCAAGGCGTGCTGCCCTGTTTTGAGTTAGCTGCAGTTTAAAAATGAGGGTATGAGGGGTAAGTAGAGGTTGAAAGGCGATGAGTTTTGCAGAGGATTTTAAGATTTTCCCATTTGCGTCAATGTTAATTTTTTTGTTGAAAAAGCTGAATTTATGAAAAAGCTGAAAGGTTAAAAAGCTGAAAAGCTCAAGGCTGAAAGAGCTTAAAAAGCTGAACATTTTGATAGCTGAACGGTTCCAATAGCTGAAGGCATGCTGAAGTTATAGCAGAATGAAATTTGAAAGATTCCCCATAAGGATGAATGGGAAAAATTTTGCATAAAAAGCTTAATATTTCCATAAGTATAAAAGGTAGAAATAAGAAAAATAGACCCGATCATGTCCTAAACAAGCTGAACATTTTGATAGTTGAATTGTTTCTAGAGCTTAATATTTGTAGGAGGAGATAGGTGACAAAAAACGTACGGAAGAATAATAATAACTAGAAAAATTTGTATTTCCTACGAAAATACAGTGTGAATGCTAAAGTCTGAAGCGAAATCTGCTGAATGTACTTCAGAAAAGCTGAAAGGTCAAGGCCGAAAGAGTTTAAAAAGTTGAACATGTTGATAGCTGAACACTTTCTGTAGCTGATGAACATGAAGCTAAATGTATAAAGAAGCTGAAAAGGCAGAAAGATGAATATTTTAAACAGATGAAGAGACAGAAAAGTTGAAAAGTGCTGAAAGAGTTTAAAAAGTTGAACATTTTCATAGCTGAACATGAAGCAGAGTGTTTGAAGGAGTTGAAAAGGCAGAAAGATGAATATCTGAAAAAGCTAAAAAGCTGTACAGTAAGAGGTCTGATAGAGCTTAAAAGGGTGAAAAAAGACTGAAAAGACCGAAAAGTTGCAGAGTAAGAGGGCAGAAAGAGCTTGAAGAGGTGAAAAAAAGGTTGAAAAGGAGAAAAGTTAAAGGCAGAAGGAGCTTAAAATGGCTGCACACATGGTGGAGCAGGAGCCGAGTCAAAGATGAACATGTCCCTATTAGAATGAATGGCAAAATGCCTGCCAAACCCTTGCGATTTTTGAAAAATCTCTAAGGGTTATCACCAACATATTTATGTATTATAAAGTTGTAATGGTGTCTGTAGCTCAAAAGAAAGATGAATATTTTAAAAAGCTGAAAAGGCAGAAAAGCCAAAGGGGGCTGAAAGAGTTGAAAAGGTTGAACATTTTAATTGCTGAACATGAAGCTGAATGTTTGAAGGAGTTGAAAAGGCAGAAAGATGAATATGTGAAAAGGCTCAAAAGGCTGTGGAGTAAGAGGGCTGAAAGAGCTTAAGGGTGAAAAAAGGCTGAAAGGTGAAAAGTTAAAGACAGATAGAGCTTAAAGGCAGAAACACACCGGCCTAACCTAACCTAATTTTCATGTTTTGCATGCAGTTCTGGCACGAGACTGGCTGTTATTATGTCCGTTCACGACAAATGAATCTGTGTTCATTTGGTAATGCCTCGCTGCATGTTGAGTATGCAGCTGTTTTTATCTGTAAGCCTATAGTGAAAATGACAGAGAAATAAGCAGATTCAGCGCGCTCACTCAGAAAGTCTAGCTGAGGACGGCTGTGAGCCGATGCTTACGCAAGTAGCATCCTGTGGTAACGTCACCACAGGAGCAGAGTCAAAATCTCGTGCTTTAGGAACACGCACTATTGTGCGATATTCCTGTTCGGAAAAAGAGCCAAAGCTAAAAAAATAAGCCACGTTCAAACTGCAGCTTTTCAGGCAAGTTTCAACACCAATATGCATGATTTAATGAGAGAATTTGCGATTTTCGGGTGATGAGGAAAGTTAAAGGCAGAAAGAGCTTAAAGAGGTGAAAAAAGGCTTAAAGGTGAAAAGTTAAAGGCAGGAACAGCTTGAAATGGCCGCAGACATGCTGTATCAGGACCAGGGACAGAGACAAAAAAGTCCCCCATAAGGAATGAATGGGAAAACGCCTCCCAAACTCCTGCGATGTCTGAAAAAACTGTGAGGGTTATCGTCAAAATAATTGTATGGTGAGTGACAGGAGGAGTTGCTGAACGCTGTCATGTCGTTTTTATTTTTGAAGAGTGCAAAATGAGGGCGGGAGAGCGAGAGACAAATCAGGTACCGTCTGCTAATTTCCAGAAAATTCGGCTCAAAATTAACATTGCAGCTTATGGGACAGGATTGAGAGTTGCTGTCTCGGGCTTCTAGATCCGAAACCGTAAGTCCCACATCTGAAATGAGACCATCAGCTGAAAGCCCACAAGATTTCCTACATTTCTATGTATATATTGTCTATGTCAAATAAAAGGTGAGGGATCAAAATCAAGCTGAAGACAAGTTTATCCATTTTTTTTCGTGGCAGCTCTACACTCTGGCGTGCGGCAGTTGGTGATGTCACTCACTCTAGCCGGCGCAATACACACCCATTATAAACGCAGAAGACGGGCTAAAAGTCGCTCAAACTAAAACTGCGATTATTTCAAAACCATACAAGATTATTAAAAACTGAATACAGGTCCAATAGTTCAAGATCTGCTGAGTGCTTTAAAGTTTGAATGGTGTCT
>CAEMYA010002086.1:8171-20951 GCA_903131615.1 Diplodus sargus
CCTGCCTGTGACATTCCAACACCACTCTGTCTCTCTACCTATCCAAATCCCAATACGTTCTGAATAACTATTAAACTACAATCTCATTCTTAATGTTAGCAGATTCCCAAATAGCCTAAGAAGGTCATACAATAGATCTTTACCATGTTATTGGTAAGCCCAGATGAAGTTTATTACTTAATGAGTGAGGTCTGGGACAAACCAGCCCCTCCCCTTGGTGACTTACAGATCCTTATTCTTCTTTGTGTAATACTTGTGTTATTTACCTGTTAAATGTCTGATATGTTTTGTTGAGATAGAACTACAAGGAATATGTATAAATCCTTGGTCCTACGGTGTATTGTATACTTTATTGTTTTATGTTGTATACTTTGTTTTATGCCTTAATCATGTTTTAATTCTTTTTGAATGATAAGTGATTATACTCGTGTTACATCTTTTCACGAAGAAAAAAATTCGACTTTTAAGATGAAGTTTTTGGGAAGGTTAAACATGATTTTGAAACATTAAAACAATAGTTTAGTTAGATTAAACTTCTGTGAGCCTAAACTCAGGACACAGAAGGAATGATTGTCAGCCAGCCCCCACCCCTGTTTTCAGGCTGCCTGCAGCAGGCCATAAAACAGACACAGACTTCTCATCCTCACTTCTTCTCTTCGGTGATTCTCTTCTGTCACTACACTTCTCTCTCCCTGCATCTCTCCTGTCTTCTCTTCTCTTCTCTCTGCTTTTATTTTATTTTTATTTTTAAAGTAATCTTTACTTTTATGTTTGCAACAAGCTCTAAGAAAAGCGAATTGAATAACTACTTAAGTGCTCTGCTTTATCTAAGTTTTTAACAGAACAAAATTCTTTTCTCTTTGATTTTTGATTTTAATATACCGTTAAAGTATCACCGCCTGATCCAGAAGAAGTTGAATTAGATTAAGAATCAGAACTTAAGAACCACCACTTGAAACAACAAAGAAAAAGTCTTTTTCAAGACTAATCATCTGATGAAGAACGTTGCAGTCATTGTCTGCTTCAGAAGCCTGGCAAGGAGTCTCCAACAAAAGAGACTTTGTGTACTCCCAGCCGAGACCGAGTCTGCCCCCAGCGCTCCCAAGTCGGAAACCCCGCTGGGCCTTCGGACCAAGAGCTCCTCAACAGAGTACCGGCCTTCCTTCTGGCTATCGAACCGACGCGCCGTGCCGTAGTCCAACCCAGAACTCTCAAGGAGACCAAGCTTCAGGACCTCCTGACTCCCAGACAAACCAGGCTGAATGCCTTCATACAACTGGATCCACACACATGAGAATGAGTGGTGTCTAGATTTCTGACTTCTGTCCAGGTTATTTCTTCTGCCTAAGTTCTGACTTCTATCCTATGAACTTAAGAGAATTGAGATTAAGGTCTCGTTAGTATTAAAAATTACTCCCGTAATATTTAATAGATATAAAACCTTTAACTTTGCCATCTGCCGACGGCCACATAACTTTATTACTCTCCTAATTACAATCTTTACATTTTCTGTTATCTGTTGTTTGTCTAAAATTGTCAGTTATTTATGTTACCCCTAATTATTTAGTCAATAAACATATAAAATCGTTTGTCTTTGTCTGAAACTTAATTTTAATGTGGAGAACCGATGGATACGTGCAAAGAATTCACTGCTTCAGAATAGGAGATCAAATATAAATTTGAAAGTTAACAGACTGATTAAATTGATGCCAACTGTTCAAGCCAAACTTATACGGTTGGGTCTGGATAACGTCCTTCGGGTTATCCAGATCAAATCAACACGAAGGTGGTGCCCCGTCTAAAACTGTTATTGATTGACAGTGATTAATTATCATATTATCAAGGTAGTGTCTCCTACATTATATATCGTGGTGGTGAGTCGGATCCACTGGCAGGGGAGGAAGCTAGATTGAGTTGGCAGACCCAAACGCATTGTGAGGGTGTCTGGCGGAACCCTCTGTCGGGGAGGTCTTCAACTCCCACCTCCGGGAGAGCTTTAAACAGATTCCAAGGGAGGCTGGGTACATTAAATCCGAATGGACCATGTTCTCCACTTTCATCGTTGACGCGGCTGTTCGGAGCTGTGGCCATAAGTAGGGACAGAACGATCCGACTTTTTCAGTCCCGATACCGATGCCTGGACTTTGTGTATCTGTCGATACCTGATACCGATCCGATACTGTTGTTGAATTAATAATAAACTGTATATCGTCCACCTTATACCATGTAGAAGAGACTAAAGGCACCAGACTTTACTAACTAAACATTGCTTTCCTAACTAAGACAAAATAATAAAACATATACCAAACATTGTAAACATGTGTAACATTAATAATAATAATAATAATAATACATTTAATTTATATAGCGCCTGTCAGGGTACCCAAGGACACTTAAGAAAGTGGAACAAACAAAACAAAAAATAAATAGAGCGCCTGTCAGTCAGCACGGAGGGAACACTAGCACCACGTCAGTAGCACCGTCCGTGTACAAACTAGCGTCAGGAGGCTCTGTGCACACAGTGTGGGTGATGCTGGAGACCAAGAGATCCAATTAAAGCAATGAAGCCTGGGGTAAAGTGACAGCCGAGATCCAGGTGCTCCTGAGCTGAACACCTGAAGACCCCGCCAGCAACGGCAGAGTAGCGACCATCCAACATCGCTGCGAGCTGGGGAGACCGCAGCAGCAGAGGAGAGCGACAAAGTAGCCCGACGGTGAATAACCCCAAAGTTGTGGTGGAGGGACGACGAATGGAGCAACGATGGACAGCCCACATAGTATTGAGTACGTCGGTTTGAAAGTTAGCGTTGCTAGGCTAACAGCTTATCAGTGAGGCTAACAACTGATGGCGGGGTTAACAGCAGATCAGCAGAGAAATGTGACGTGAGTAAGTGCAACGTCCTGCAAACAGGAATCCAAAATAAAACATAGCAGCTGAACCTGAGAATAAACTAATAAAAAGTTGGTCAAACAACAACTACTGCTCTTCCAGCATGCGACACACTGACGGTTATGGATGACGTAGGATGTGCTGCGACAGAGAAAAAAAAACTGGATCGGCCAGCTGTTTTGTCAATATCGGGGCCGATAAGGTCCATAAAGTCTCCGGTGCCTGTCGTGGCGGCAACCCCCGAACCCGGTGGTCGACGCCGGAAGTAAGGGATGCTGTCAAGCTGAAGAAGGAGTCCTATCGAGCCTGGTTGGCTCGGGGGAATCCTGAGGCACCTAAGGGGAACCGGTGGGCCAAGCATGCGGTCACAGAAAGAAAAATTTGGGTCCGGGAAAAGTTTGGGGAGGCCATGGAGGAGGACAACCAGTCGGCCTCGAAGAAATTCTGGCAAACCATCCGGCACCTCAGGAGGGGGAAGCAGTCCTTAAACAACACTGTTTACAGTGGAGGTGGGGAGCTGTTGACCTTGACTGGGGATATTGTCGGGCGGTGGAAGGAATACTTCGAGGATCTCCTCAATCCCACTGACACGCCTTCCATAGAGGAAGCAGAGGCTGAGGACTCAGAGGTTGATTCATCTATCACTCAAGCCAAAGTCACTGAGGTAGTTCGGAAGCTGCTCAGTGACAGGGCACTGGGGGTGGGTGAGATCCGCCCTGAGTACCTCAAGTCTCTGGATGTTGTGGGGCTGTCATGGCTGACACGCCTCTGCAGCATCGCGTGGCAGTCGGGGACAGTGCCACCGGAAAAAGGTGGCTTGCTCCCTCCGGGTTGGGGGAGAGCTCCTGCCTCAAGCCTCAAGTATTTTGGGGTCTTGTTCAGGAGTGAGGGAAGGATGGAGTGTGAGATTGACAGGCGGATTGGTGCAGCGACCACAGTAATGCGGTTGTTGTATCGGTCTGTCGTGGTGAAGAAAGAGTTGAGCCGAAAGGGGAAGCTCTCGATTTATAGGTCAATCTACGTTCCTACCCTCACCTATGGTCATGAACTTTGGGTCATGACCAAAAGAATAAAAGCAGCCTAAATGAGTTTACTCCGCAGGGTGGCGGGGCACTCCCTTAGAGAAAGGGTGAGGAGCTCTGTCACCTGGGAGGAGCTTGGAGTAGAGCCGCTGCTCCTCCACATCGAGAGGAGCCAGCAGAGGTGGCTCGGGCATCTGTATCGGATGCTCCCTGGACGCATTCCTCGGGAGGTGTTCCTGGCATGCCCCACTGGGAGGAGACCCCAAGGAAAACCCAGGACACGCTGGAGTGACTATATCACTCGGCTGGCCTGGGAACTCCTTGGGATCCTCCCGGAAGAGCTATAGGAAGTGTCCGGGGAGAGGGAAGTCTGGGTGTCCCTGCTCAAACAGCTGCCCCTCCGACCCGGCCCCGGATAAGTGGAAGAAGATGGATGGATGGACGGCATTTGCCAAGTTATCTGATCTTGCGGTGGATAGAACTTTTGTATGAGGTGACTTTAATTGTCTTATGAATCCTTTTATGGAGAGGTTTCCTTTAGGTGCCTTACCCCTATTAAAAAAGTCAAAACAAATCATTGGTCTCTGTGAGGACTTTGGATATGTGGACATTTGGAGGACACGTCACCCTGCAGATAAAGAATTCACCTTTTTTTTCTAACCCTCACAATTGTTGCACAAGAATTGATTACTTTTTTGCCCCCAAACACTTAGTAGAATCTGTTGTCTCCTGTTCAATTGGAAACATTGTAATATCAGACCATGCAGCAGTGTATATGAACATTAGATTTAAAAAAAAAACCACAAGCTGGAGAATGGACACCTCAATTCTAGAAGATCACAAATTCATATCATATTTCACTACAGAATTTAGGCATTTCCTTTCCACTAACTCCCCCTCTGATAACAATTCATCTCTGCTTTGGGAGACCTCCAAGGCCTAAGCCAGGGGGTTAATCATTTCCTATACTGCTTCCAAAAGACATAAAAATATGGAACAACAAGATTTATTAGAAAACAAGGTTAAATATATCAGAGAGGGAATGTCACAATGTGAGGGGTGTCCTGTCTTGGATTTTTTGTCTTGTGAATTTCATGTTTTATTTTGAAAAGTAACACTCCTCTCATTTCAGGTCACTTTCCCTTCCTCTTTGTCTCCTCTAATCCCTGATTCTTTACACCTGTGCCCCCTTCCCTGGTGTATATATAGTATGTGTCTTCCCCTGTCTCGTCGCCAGAGTATTTCGTCCTGTCGAGTACCTCCAGCCCTGATCCATCTTTTGTACCTCTGAAGAAGAGTGATCTTATTTTGATAAAGTTTTTTTGGTCAGCGTGTTTTGTTTGAGTGCAGCTAATTTCATAGCCTTATTGTTTTTCCTCCCTGTGGAGTGATCTTTTGTTTGTACCTTTTGAAATTCAGATTAGTGTAGATTAAGTTTGTAGCGATTTTCATTTTGTAATTTTCATAGTGTTTGTTTTTTCAAGAGTAGACTTAGAAGTTTTTCCTCCTTCGGGAGTGATTTTCTGTTCCATTGATTTCTTGTTTGTTTTTTTGCTTTTTTAACCCTTGTCCTTTTGACGAGATAAGTTTGAAAAATCAAATGCTCAGAATAAAAGCCTGTCTAACCTATTCCCAATCTGCATCTGAGTCCTCTCCTCTGTCCAAGCCTGACAGGAAATATGTCAAGAAACCTACAGCAGCTAAACTGAAGGAAATAACTGCTATGCGCTCTACATTAGACTCCTTGTTAACAAAGAAGGCAGGAGAAAAATAAGGATATGCAAAACAAAGGTTATTTGAACATGTGGACAAACCAGGAAGATATTTATCAAATTAAACAAAAAACGACGGGCCTCTCAAATTATTGAGTGAATTTTAGAGTTCAGGAACTTGCTCTCTGATTCTAAAGTAATTCATTTTTAGAAAATTTTATGCAAAATTATATCAGTTGGAACAAGCTCGCAATGCCAAAACATTAATGGAAGCTTTCTTCTTCGAACTTGATCTCCCAACTATATCACAAGATCAGAAATCTAAATTAAATGCCCTGATCTCAGCGGCTGAACTGTGCGAGGCCATTCAACTCCTTCGAACAGGCAAAGCACCAGGCAGTGATGGTAGTGAGCTCCATAAAGAATTTCAAAGTCTTTTATTAGAGCCCATGATGAATATGTTCAACCACTCCTTTGAATGTGGCACCCTCCCACCATCATAAAGAGAAGTCAATATTTCTCAGATTTTTGAAAAAGTGAAATGCCCTGAGGATTGCGCCTCGTATAGGCCGAGCTCGCTGCAGAATGTTTTTCCAAATTCTTTCCAAAGTCTTAGCAAGACACTTAGAAGTCCTTCTACCACTTAAAGTGAAGGAGGATCAAACTGGCTTTATTAAGGGCCTTAATTCCTTCAACAACATAAGAAGATTGCTAAATATTATTCAACTATCTGGAACAGCAGTCAATGGATGGGCTTGTGATTTCCCTAGATGTGGGAAAAGGTTTTAACCACGTTGAATATTTTATAATTCTATAACATACAAGGCAAATGCCAGGAAGGTGCTGTTTATTCAGAGAAAGAGCTTTATTAACACAAACGCACCACAACTATGTACAAAGCATAATCTGCCCACACAACAATGGGAAGCTCACTACAAGCCCAAAATCCTAAAGCACTGTGAAGTGTCTGTCTGCCACCTCGGAGCTGTAGGTAACTGCCGGCCTTCTGTCTGAATTCCGTCCATTTTGCAGATGTCTGTGGTGCGTTGCTTTGTATGTCAGAATCGCCTCTATAATCTCGACTGCTCGGTGAGCTCCCAGCTCCATTCAGACACCCCGCCGTCTTCCTCCTCAAACATCAGGTCCATGGTGGCGCACTTCCAAAGGTCCACCTCATCCTCAGCTAGCACTCAGTCTCGCTTCCAGCAGCTGTAAAAACAATCAATAAAGACAATCAGTACTGCACGAAGCACTGCGTATGGACACAACACAGTCTCTTTCTTCTCGATCGACTCCGAGGTGAACTCCTCACAGGTTCAGCCTGCGAGGGAAGATCTGGTGGTTTGTACCTGAGGCTCCTGCGTACTGTCTTACAGGCAGCTGGAAAACAATTAAATGAGAGTGGTATGAATATAGGAAACGTAAGTCACAGTAAAATTAGACAAGAAAGGAGAAAACAGTTAACGTTACTTACACACGATGGCATCATTATCGGCATCATGTAAATCTGGACTTGCAGACATAGCTCCGAGCTAATAGGAAGTCACGGCCTCGTTGTGTTGCGAGGTTAGTCTGTGAGAACAAAATGCTCGCTGCGATAAACCTCTGTGTCGCTCTGCGGCAGCGAAGCGACCTCCGTCAGCGACACTCTCCGCAGCGACCCGGCAAAGGTCCTCCCGTCAGCGCAGGCCTCCTCTCGACAATGGCCAGGCCGCTAGCCTAGCTCCTGCTAGCTAGCTTAGCTCCGGATAGCTAGCTTAGCCAAACTTGCTTCGTGTCCAATAAAATACAAACACTTCAACTGCGATGGAGAGTCCAGCTCACACTGTCACAGCACGTCGTCCAGCAACAGTACACAGTCCGTTAGTGATAAATCACGACACTGACGGACACACACAGCCCACTGTTAGCTGCTCAACGCCATTAACTCTCCGCTTCTTCTTCCTCGTCACTGACGCTCTGGTCAACCCGGAAGTATAAAAACTCTTACAGGTCATGAACTCTCACACGTAATAAGAATTACTTTAACTTCTTTTAAACATTCAGAACCCATGAAATTATATTTTAATGTCACACATTTTAAACGGAAATTATTTATACATTTCAATATCTTATTTATCTCAAAATATGACATGCAAATTTTAACTTCTGGCATTTTATCTTTAACTTGGTCTCAGGAGAGAGAATTTAAGAGTCTATAATTAGGCTATACTGGGCCTTATCTATTCATACCAGAGATTTTCTTAAAATGAAGTTAATACCTTTTAGAAAAAGGTCACCCAGGGTAAAACTCCCCCTGCTACCCTGATTTGCATTTGTATAGCTCACAGCATTTTCATTTATATGTTAAAGCCTCCCCTAGATTCAGGGGGAGGGGGGTCATGGGGGGACAACTGCCAAGCAAGGCCCATGTCAATTTCCGACAATTTATGTCAGTTTTCGGTGTTGCCTGCAAATTGCCATGAATTGTCGCAAACCATGCAGTGCATGTTGCCCCAAACAGTTTCTCCACTTTGTCTTAAATGTAAGACAGGAATTGGTGATCTTACTCATTGTTTTTGGTTCTGTGTTAAGATACAAAAGTATTGGGAGTGATGACTTATTTGAAATACGAAAGGTTCTGAAGAAGGAGCTTGAACTTGACGCAGTATCCTTCCTTCTGGGTCTTCCCAGTGGCCATGTAACTAATATGTATCAGAGCAAACTCTAACATTTTGTGCCAGGAAAGATATTCTTTAGCACTGGATCTCAAATAAAACCTCCTCAGTTGTGGGATGGCACAGGACAATAATGGAATATACACCTCTGGACTTTCTGACCTGTCTCCTTGTGAAAAATGGGCCTTGCAGCCCACGTCCACACAGGATGGTGGCGACAGGGACACACTGAGGTTGGGTGGTGATGGGGTGAAGGCACAGCAAACAGCAAACATGGATTGTGGTGAAAAGTGCTGATTTATTTACAGTGCTCTAAAATATGAGTTCCGGCTCAATGGCAGCAAAACAACAAAAGAAAACTTCAGAAAAAGAAACAAAAATGAACCCACAGGTTTGTCAATTCAAATGGCACAATTCTCTATTTAAACAATTCTCCAGATACCACCTCTCCACGAGTTTACACTCTCCAGACTCCCCCACCGAGGGCCAAAAAACCTTACTTTAAAGGTCCCATATCATACTGTTTTTCATCAATTTCACACAGCTGTCAGAGGTCCAACAACACTGTAATGACAGAGTTCCGTCTGTCAACGCCTACTTGGAAAGCCTTGCCTGCTACATGCCCCTCTCAGGAAGACGATGCCTCTTACGCTAGCGGTAGCATGCGCTAATGTTATGGTGGATGTATATATATGTATCGGTATGGCTCACGGAGATGCTTTCGTTCAACCAAAGCAGTTTGACCCAGAATCGGACCCTGAAGGAGAGACTCCTGAAGAAATACAGACTCTGCGGCTGCAGCAAGACGTTTCAGATAGTGTGTCTGAATAATGTTAGTTTGTGTGTATGTGTTGTTACAGTAACTACCATGTAGCTAATGGTTAACAGCTAGCGAAAGCTGTGTTTGTCTCCAACACAGTCTTTAAACTCATGGACACTGTTTGCATCATCTCTGTCTCCAGTCTGCACGTTTCCAGACTTTTTACTGTGACAACCAAGCTCCATTGTAATATTACTAACATTAAACTTGCTTCAAACGCCATTGCATAGTGGACCGAAGCAGAGTTAACTAGTTAGCCATTTACAGCTGACTTCACCATACTCGTAGGCAACTGTAAATATTATCAAAACATGGCAACAGCTACCTGTGGCGGTATGGTTGGGACTGATCCTTTTACGAGGTCAGTGTCAACGCAAAGCCAGCTTTGTACTAACCCTTGTTACTGAAGCAGTCTGATGTGAAGTGGTTAGCACACACATACAAGCTAACACGAACCACAGTCGGCATGTTGTCATTAAAAATTAAACGCAACCACTGTCTCTTCTGTTCCTCTGTAGCTGGGACAGAATATAGGCACTTATATAGGATTAGGCTCAGTGCTGCTCCCTTCAGGCTGGTAATATAGCAGGCCCTGTTGCACAAAGTAAAATTCTCCCGATAGAGCTTTTGCCTGGCCTGTGCTTACCCCTTCAACCTTTGTAGCCTTATTGAAGAGCTCTTTTAAGGGCTCATCTTGCCTCTGCAGCTCATTTAAATCATGGGGAACTTCCCATATATCCTCCCTCACAATGGGAAGTGGTTCTGGATCAGAGTCCGCCATAACTCTAACAGTGCCCAACAGCTTTTGTCGTCTGCGTTGCTGACGGGTCTTTACTGCTTTATACTTCTCCCGAGAACTGATCTCCTCTTAACTGTATGGCATCATCTCTAACAGCCCCTGAGTATATGTCTTTGTCTGAGATCTGGTAGCAACCATACTCACTGGCAGAGTATACTGCACAAGCTCTGGCAGTATGAGCACATCCTGACCCAAAACAACTAGATGGCTCAACCCTCTGGCAATGCCAGCTTGAAGCTTGTAAGTCTGCTCTTGTACCTTAAGACAGATCTCGGCTATAGGGTAGTCACGCTCATCTTGTCAGGCCTAGGCTTGGAAGGAGGACTCAGGAGCAGAATTAGGACAATGAGAGCAGGCTTTTATTGTGAAATTTGTTTTCTTGACTTGAACTCTTAACCAAGGTGACAAAGAAATAGGCAATAAATCACATTATCTAATCTGCAGGATGAGTAAACAAGAAACAACACAACAACAAAATGAGGCAAAACGACCTCAAAGAAAAAAGATAAGGAAACAGAAAATGACTCCTGAGGAGGCAAAGAAAAGGTCTAAGAACTAAACTACTCTGGTGCACTCGGCTATGAAAACTTGACAAAAAATCACTCCAACGGAGGAAGAAGAAAAGGTTATAAAAATAAACTACTCTCTCAACTGACTATGAAAAGAAAAGAAAAGAAGAAAAGAAAAGAGGCACTCCTATGGAGGCAAACAAATGGCTATGAACTAAACTTGAAATACACTGAGAAAAATTACAAACAAAAGGTCACTCACTTAAGAGGATCAAGAAAAATAAATACAAATTTTTGGCTTGAACAAGGCTGTGAACGAGAGCTGGGGTGTGTGACGAATACAACACTCTTGCACATAACAAAGGGGGACGCAGACTATGAGACACTAGAGGTGATGGGACACAGGTGAAAACAATTAGGGATTAGGGGAGACGTTAGACTGGTGGCACATGAGGAAGGGCAAGTGACCTGAAACGAGAGGTGTTCCTTTTCAAAATAAAACAGGAAGTTCACGAGACAAAAAACCCATGACAAGACACCCCTCACCGGTAGCTCTGGTGTGAGTGTTGTGCTGTGGTGGGTAAGATCTGGTGCTTGGACCCCTACTCTGCTCGCTAGAGGTGGGTGCAATTCATCGATGTGGCGATGCATCGCGATGCCTCACGTGACGATTTGGCATCGATTAATTAGCGTCGATGCTTTGCCGCAAGACGGAACAAAAAACACGTAACCAGAACCTTAGCGCGCGCGCCGCCCGGACTGTTTAGTGAGTGGGACCACAACAAACGGAGCAGTAACGTTAGTTTCGGTTAGTGGTGTAGGAAAGGAATGGTATATATCATATATGGGCCTCACATGGATGGCACCATAGATATATATGTAGGAGACAATACCTTGATAGTAATGTAATAATTAATGACTGGTAATTAATTATACTTTGTTCGTTATACGGGGCACCACCCTTTTATTGAGTTTATCCGGACAATGAAAGGGGCATTTATCCAGAACCAATTATATGATTGGAATATCAATTTAATCAGTCTGTTAAATTTCAAATTTATATTTGATCTCCTATTCTGAAGCCGTGAATTCTTTCCACGATCCCATCGATTTCCCACTTCAATTAAACGTGCACAGACAACAACATAAGATTAAATATGTTTATTAACTAAATAAATGCAGATTCGATTACATGAGATAATAATAAAACAGGTGACAAAGTAACAGAAAAGTGAGGATTGTGAATGAATTATTGAACATATGGATTCCTGACAATGGTGGATTTTAACGTGCGGACCGTTAAATTCGCTACGAGATTAATTTATAACGAGGTTATATGAGAGATGTCTTTGAATTCACGATATATATATATTTGAAGCTTTCACAAACACCAACTCTGATTGCATTCAGGTGTGACTCTTGTAGTGTGTGGAGTTTTCAGCCTACTTTGTTGAAGAGGAGAGTTCTCAAAATCCGGTTTCTCTCCGTCAGCTCAGTCTCAGCCTGGACGCAGATGTAGAGGCGGGGTAGCCACTGGATGATGACGAGGCGGCTTTCCCGATGACGTCGTTTTACCGGCACAGCGGGGATTCCGTTTGAATGCTCTGGGCCTGTCGGCTTCAGAACTGCCGGAACTCGATGCCGTCTCAGGTCAAACGTCCACTGCCCAGCGAAGTGTCTCGCTTGAGATCGTTGGAGGCGGTACTGGCGAAGTTGGCTGTCTTTTGGCTGCAGGCTATCTTTCTTCACGGTTTCTTGAGCAGCTAAACTGCACCGACTTTGAATGGTTTAACACTCAGAGTCTCGGTAGAATTGGTGATGATGAGCTCCGAATATATATTAACTTGACTTCTTGCGCAAAATAACTGGAAAAGAAACGCCGGCCGGACGAACTTAACCTATTACTAAGTTCAAGAAAACAAAATGACTTTGGCTTGGATACGATACGTTAACGACTTTAAATAATGCAAAAAGAATAAATTTCGCTCTTGCGTAGATTTCAAAGAAAGATCTTTTCCAAATAAAAGCGCATCTCACTTGAAGAGCATTCGTTACAAGTGTTTCAAGTCTCCGAATATTTCTAAGTCTCGGAGTTTCAAAAATCTTGCAAAGTACAAAAGTAAATGGAAAAATAACGAAGTTACGCGCAAAAAGAAAAATGAGCGAATATTAAAAAGAAAAAGAAAACACAAAGCGTGTAAGAGATAAGAGGGTCAGAGCAGAAGTTAAGAGTAAGTGCTAAGAGTAAGAGTAAACTAAGAGAGTGATGGGACACGATGTGTCTCTTTTTAAGGCTGAGGAGAGGGCGGCTCCTGAGGAGGCTTGGCATGTTGTTTCCCCCAGGCTATATGTTCACTGATCAAATCACGGA
>CAEMYA010002086.1:21694-46935 GCA_903131615.1 Diplodus sargus
AGGGAGAAGGGGAAAAATGGGCCAGGTCATGAAGAAGTCAGAGAATTAGATGATAGGTGAATTAGACACAGACATGCAGATCGCATCTCCTTGTTGTGGCATAAGCGACGAGGGCAAGTTCCTACAGTGGTGCGCACCATGGAGCCGCGCTACAAACTCCCTAACTGATGAGTGTGAGTGCCACTCTGCTCTATTGTGTTTGTGTTGTCTTCACCTCACTGTACTGAAGCTCCAGACTGAATAAGGGCGGGATCTAAACACGGAGCGGCGCTAATGTTTAGCTGCTTAGCTAGCAAGCACTCGTCGCGCTGCTACGTTACCAATTGAGTTTAGTCAACACGTGAGAACTCGTCTGACACGGAGAGTCTCCTGTTGTGTGCTACATGTGTGAAATAACAACTATAGTCTGGACTTCGTCTACAGTGTATCTGTGTAAACGGCTTCATTCAGCGTCTCTCCCTCCCCTCTGGCACCGTGAGTTATCATGGTTACAGGAACGCCCTGAAACTTTATAATAATCAATAAGAAGTTTTTGGTTAGTTTGACTGTACAAAATCATAAATGTTGCCTGATTGTAGCTCATTACAGAAATCTTTTATTATAACATATAGAATAAATGTAAAGCCTCAGAGCTTCTTTGATTACTAACAGTGATGTTAGAAAGGTGATAACTCGCCATCAGACTGACAAGGCTGCAAAAGTTGCTGTTTGTATGATGTATTTTTCTGATAAGAGGCTCTCTTTAACAATATTATTATTAATAATAATTAATGACAATGATGATGAGAAGAAGTAGAAAAATAGCTTGCTGAAAAGTTCCGTAGATGGTTGATTATTTGAAAGAATAGAAGCTTGGCAAAAAAAGGTACAGTTTGATTTCCTAGATTGAAAATTACATTGAAAAGACAAAAATCATTTTAAGTTTGAATAGAACAGCTGTTCAGATCATCCTCCTGTAAAACACTGTTGGTCAAATATTTAAACTCGATGTCTGCATTAGAGAACATGGTGTGACGTGAGGCTGTAAATCTTATCTTATTTTTTTACCGCGTGTCAAGTAACGTGCCCTGTAACATGTTTCACAAATTACAAATTGGGAATATGACTTGGCTACGGCTCGAAAAAACATTTCAGTCAAAAGATTTTTTTTTGCTTTAATCCATGAGTTCAGTTGAATTATGCACTCTTGTTCAGAAGAATGCAATTTTTTCCCTTGGAATATGGCATCTTCTTTGTTAAGTTATCCTATCCATAATCCAGACTGAATAAGTTGAATTATTTAATTTTAAAGAATGCACTTTTGTTCCCTATGGCAGCTTTTAGAGTTAATTGATAGGCTATTTATTTACAAATGTAGCCACAGATGAAGACAAAATCAATCTTGTATGGAAAAAAGCATTAAAAATAGCAATAATCGAAGAATCGTGGCACCAATAATCGAATCGAATCGGCAGTCGTTTTAATCGAAGAATCGAAGCTCCCATAATCGTAATCGAATCGAATCGTGAGGTACCCTTGTTGGAACACCCCTACTGCTCGCTATATCTAGGACCAACTTCACTCCAAAAACCCACAGACTTACTCTTAAACATCGGTCTGCTGGAGCCTTGTTGGCGGAAGTCCTTTGGTCCACGGCGAGCAGCCAGGAAAGAGTCAACAAACTCTGTTGCTTTGTGTCCAGTGTGTCGGTCATGCTCCTTGACCCACACCTGCACACCTGGAGACAAGGAGCGCAGGAACTACTCCAAAATGAGGATCTCCTCAATCTCCTCAACCGTGGTGTAAGTCCTTCAGCGTGTTGTAGAATTCCCTTGGGTCTCCCCTGGTTGCAGGTTTGGTTCTCTAAACCTTTGCCAGTACACCTCTGCACTTATTTCATATTGGCAATATGCCAATATGGCATCTTTCACCTTGTTGTACTCCACTGCGTCGCACGGATCCATGGCTCCATACGCAGCCTGTGCCCTACTGGTCAGATATGGCACCAGGAAAATAGCCCAGTCAGCTTGACGCGTCTCTTAACTGTCCGTGTTTCGGACAGTGCAGAAAGGGGTTAAATGTCATTTCCTGTGTCCTGGCTGTGACTATGACTGTATATAGGCCTATGTGTTCAGGGCTGGACTCTTATCAAACATGTGAAGTTTGGTACAGATAGGAATGAGGAAGTTGTTCCTTTATGATTTGGTGTCCTGTTCCTGCCAGTATTAAATAATGTACGCTGAAGTCAGAAGGACTCCCTGCAATCTACATGAAAATAAAATGGACAACAAATCCCTGAAACGAATTTTCTATCAGTTGTGTTTTGATTATTGATTGACGGTGACGTAGTCGGAGGGTGTGCACAACTTTTAGTTGCATGTCATCTTGCAATGTTTGATATGGAGGAAAAAAACTATAATTGTCATGTAAATAGGATGTTGAATGTCTGAATTCCTGTGTCCAGAAGGTGGCGCTATGGATATGACACAGTATTGATGCATGGAGGTATTCAGGGAGACATCTTATACATGTGTGATGAATTTGTTGTACATGGGAAACTGTATGTTGAAGTTATAAGGAGTTAATGCTTACTGGTGAAGCATGAAAATGGACTGCACCACCAGTCTGTCTACCCCAGTGGCTGAGTTTCATGCTTCCAGCTTAATGTATAAATATGAGACAAATAAAAATCAGATTTGATATCAGTGGGGACAAAGATGAGGAATTGAATGACATTGCACAGGATGAAACTGGAAAGTGATATTGAGATAAAAACAGAGGCACATACAAACATAATGAGGATGTCGACAAAAAGCCTATTTATGGACAGTGTTATACTGAGCCTGATATAACTGCTGATCAAACTAAATTGACCATTCCTTCATAGCTGTCATTGAATTATTCTAGCTATTTCAGCGAGAAAGCTAAAAAAGTGACAGTATATTACCTGCCTTCACAATGGTGACGAAGTTAGCGACGAGTTGGTGCAGCAGCAGCAGCAATTCACTAGTGGATGGTAATCAAAAGACAGCAAATGTTGGTTTAGCATTCATAACGTGCTAAGAAACACAAGTCCAAGTGAATGCTAATGTTGCTCTAGACCTGTATAAGCCACTGTTGATTGTATCATCCATTCTGAAATGTGCTAATAACCACTGTTGAGTTTACAGCTTCATTTCAAGTGATTTATAATATCCATAACTTTTCAAGGGATGTATAAGACATTTGCCCAGTCAGAGTTTATTTTTCTGCCCTATTGCCATTTCCTCTGGTGCGAGCATTATCGTTAGGAAGTACATCAGTGCATTTAAAAAAAAAATCATCTGAAAAAAAATTTAAGAGTGAAATTGTAATGTGTGGACAAAATGATGTAAACACAGGAACACACAGTAACAGTGCATTCATCTGAATCAGAATCAGAATCAGAAATACTTTAATAATCCCAGTGGGAAAACATTTTGTTACAAGCTCCAGATATCCAAATAACATATGTTATACAAGCAACATCTATTAAGAGCAAAATATAAATATAAATATAAATATGAACATAAATATAAATATGAGATCAAATATACAGTTAAATAATGTGCAAGAAGTAAAAAAAAAAAATGACTGTCCATGTTTGAGTCAGGTTACAGAAGGAGGGGTGTCTGACTCTCTTAGGGAGGCGTTATAAAGTTTAATGACCACAGGCAGGAATGATTTCCTGTGTCGCTCAGTGGTGCATCTGGGTGAGAGGAGTCTACCGCTGAATGTGCTCATCTGCTGGGCCAGTGTGTCATAGAGAGGGTGTGTGACATAATCCAAAATGGACTGAAGCTTAGACAGCATCCTCCTCTCTGCCACAATCGTTAGAGTGTCCAGCTCCTCCCCCACGACATCACCTGCCCTTCTGATCAGTTTGTTCAGTCAGTTGTTATCTGCGACCTTCAGCCCACTGCCCCAGCATCTGACAGCGAAGAAGATCGCACTGGCCACAACAGACTCGTAGAACATCCTCAGCATCATCCGGCAGATGTTAAAGGACCTCAGCCTCCTGAGGAAAAAGAGTCGACTTTGGCCCTTTTTGTAAACCGTGTTTCTTGTCCAGTCCAGCTTATTATTAAAGTACACCCCCAGATATTTATATTCCTCAACAGTGTCCACAGGGACCCCATGGATGGAAACAGGGGTCACTGGTGTTTTCGCCCTCCTCAGATCCACTATGAGCTCCTTTGTCTTTGTCACGTTGAGCTGCAGATGATTCCGTTTAGTCCAAGTGACAAAGTTGTCCACAACAGTCCTGTATTCATTCTCATCACCCTTCTCGATGCAGCCGACTATTGCTGAGTCATCAGACAACTTCTGAAAGTGGCAAGACTGAGTGCAATAGTTGAAGTCTGAGGTGAATAGGGTGAAGTTGAAGGGAGAGAGGACAGTCCCCCGGGGGGGCCCCAGTGTTGCTGATAACCCTGTCCGACACACAGTTCTGTAGCCGTACGTACTGTGGTCTGCCCATCAGGTAATCAACAATCCAGGACACGATGGGGGCCTCAACCTGCACCGCAGCCATCTTCTCACCCAGTAGAGATGGACAGATGGTGTTGAAAGCACTGGAGAAGTCAAAGAACATGACTCTCACAGTGCTCGCCGGCTTGTCCAGATGAGTGTAGACTCTGTTCAGCAGATAGATGATGCCGTCCTCAACTCCCAGGCCGGGCTGGTAGGCGAACTGTAGTGGATCAGTGAAGGGCCTGACCATAGGCCTTAGCTGCTCCAAGACAAGCCTCTCCAGGGTCTTCATGATGTGAGATGTCAGGGCCGGTCTGTAGTCCTGAGGGCCGCTAGGACGCGGTGTCTTTGGCACAGGAACGAGGCAGGACATCTTCCACAGCACAGGGACACTCTGTAGGTGCAGGCTCAGGTTGAAAACTTGACTGAGTACTCCACACAGCTGGGGGGCACAGGCTTTAAGCACCCTGGGAAGAACACCGTCGGGACCTGCAGCTTTGCCGGAGTGGAGTCTCATCAGCTGTCTTCTCACCAGGTCAGGCGTGCAGAACTCTGTAGAGGTGACAGTTGGGGGAGAGGTGAGGTTCTCAGGTTGTGGAGGACATGATGCAGAGCAGGGGAGAGGGGTGGAGTAGGTGGGTGTGAATTGAGGTGGAGGGGGGCAGACAAGAGGTCTGTAAAGCCCCCCACACACTGCCCAGGCGTCCAACTGCCTTATCAGACCACTCTCTGACCACTCTGTTGCCTCTCGTCTGACCCTTTCGGCAGAAAAGTTGCATTGAAACACACCGCTTCGACATGCTGCCTACTCCACAGTAGCGTGTACGTTCTGCGCTTGCGCGAGATGCAATAAGCAGCTGGCGCTTGTGTTGTGAATTGTAAACGAGAGGCTTATGCACGCAGCTCTCTTTACTTTCGCTCAAAACGAAACTTAACTTTCAAATAAAAACAGCTGCATACTAAACATGCAGCGAGGCATTAGGCTACCAAATGAACACAAATTAATCCGTCCTGAACGGACATAATAACAGCTAGTCGCGTGCCAGTACTGCAAAGCATGTAAACGAGCTGAACACACCAAACAGAAATTTTCCGGACCTCGTCCGAGTCTCTCCAAACGCTTCAGACGTCCAACGGTTGGGCCGGTGTGTTGCTGCCTTAAGGAGGAGGAGTAGGGGGAGGTAAAGTGGCAGTTGTTGTTGGGCAGCCAGCAGCAGAGTCTTGTGGGAGAAGGGCCGCAGTATCAAACCTATTGAAAAAGAGGTTCAGTTCATTGGCCCGGTCCATATCCAACCCCATATCTTTTGTCTTTTGTCTTTTGTAACCCGATGAGGGTTCTCATGCCACTCCAACATCCCTCATGTTGTTTCGCTTTAGTTTATTCTCCAGCTTTCTCCTGTGATTGTCTTTAGCCCCCCTGATGTTGAGTTTGAGTACCCCCTGCACTCTCCTCACCTCATCACCGTTGCCATCTCTGAACGCCCTCTTCTTCTCATTCAGGATGACCTTGATGTCCTTAGTGATCCAAGGTTTATTATTAGCATAACAGGTTACAATCTGAGCAGGGACATTGCAGTCCACACAGAAGTTTATGTAATCAGTGATGCACTCTGTGAGCCCATCAATGTCCTCCCCGTGGGGCTCACAGAGTGCAAGCCAGTCAGTTATTTCAAAGCAGGCCTGCAGTGCTTCATGAGCCTCCTCCGACATGAGCCTACGACCACAGTCCTTGTGGTCGTAGGCTTCCTCTTCACCAGAGGCACGTAGCAGAGTTTGAGGTGGACCAGGTTGTGATCTGACCTGCCCAGAGGGGGGAGAGAAGAGGAGGTGTATGCATCCTTAATGTTAGCATACATAAGGTCCAGGGTCCTCTCCTCTCTGGTAGGACAGCTGACGTATTGTTTAAATGTCGGCAGAACTGTATCCATGGGAAGGTGGTTGAAGTCTCCCGACATGATGATGAGGGCACTGGGGTGTTTAGTTTGAAGCCTGGAGATGCTGGTGTGTACGGTGCTGCAGGCAGATGTTGGGTTTGCAGAGGGAGGGATGTACAGGACAACAATGATGACATGCGGATCTCTCTAGGCAGAATTGTGATGTGACCAGGATTACACCGTCTGCTATTCACTAGAATGGCCAGCCCCCCGCCTTTCCGCTTACCGCTCTCAGTACAATCCCGGTCGGCCCAGACGGTGTGGAAACCATCCACGGGGACGTTCTGGTCCGAAATGTCATGTCTCAGTGAAACACATCAGACTGCACCCCCGGTACTCCGTGTGGCTCCGCATCTGCGCCGTTAGCTTGTCCATTTTGTTGCTAAGGGACCGTACATTTTCCATAACAACATAGGGGAGACAGGGCTTAAATCCTCCTTTCCATAAGCCCGTCCCGTCTTGACCCTCCTCTCATCCCCGAACGTTGCTTCCCTCCTCTGCATCCCCGGCGTGTTTTTCTCCAGAGTTCAGGTGGTATGTCAGCTGGTCTGGCCACAATGTCGGCCGGCATTCGCGCGATCAGCTGTTCTCTGGAGTGAACAAAAACAGCGTGCCCCGATGGGAGCAGCATTTTATAAAAAACAACACGAAAAAAGCACAAAAACTCTCTAAAAACAACCTCGTTTGAGAGAGGGCAGGACCTCATAGATGAACAGTGAAGAAAACAAGGGTAATACTTTATAATAACGATCATTAGTTAATGATGAACAAATGTTGAACAAAACATTAATAAACCTTTGTAAATGATTAGTTAATACTAGGGCTGTCAGTTTAACGCATTAATTAGATTAATTAATTACACTGCAAATTAACGCGTTATAAAAATTAACGCAATTAATTCTGAGATTCTGAGTGGCAATTCAATGCGCGAGCATTTTAAATTTGGCCCATTGAATGACCCCTAGGCTACTTGGCAGTGGCACGTCACTGTAGAAGAACGAAACATTGCTGTAAAGACGAACCGCTGTGTAATTCACACAGAAAGCCGGCGCTGCGGCTCCTAAAGAGACGTGACGGTACACATCATGATGATGACGTGTGTGTTTTCAAGGGGTTTCCCCGGTGTCTCCCCTCCCTGTCAATCAAAACCGACGGAGGCTGTCTTCCGGGGTAAAGTACACTGAAGTCTCGGTCCGGAGGGCTGACAGATTTTTCATCAGAAACACTCGGTAAAGTAAAGTTTTTTTTGCCGGCGACAGACGCATGGCAGAAATGTGACGAGGAGTCTGTAGGACGGGGGGGATAAAGGACGCTTCTCCATGTACAGCTGTGGTATTTTTAACTTGTTGCCAAAGACAGTTACAGTTACTACGTTACCTTAGTTTGGTTCTGTAACGTTGTTTTGTGGGACATTTCTCTGTATTAAGTTGACTGAGGGATCTGTGCAGTTAACAGACCATCAGATAGACACGCCCTCCACAAGACTGCACCTCTGATACTATCAGACAAGTATCATATACATAAGTTATTGAAATGTTAGAGGTGAGCACATCGTTGCTCGGGCCTTTGAACGGCAAGTTCTTCTCTTCTTAGTGTATTCAATTGATTAATCATGCAATACAATTTTGTAATGTCCTAGAATTCGAATTCTTTATTTGGGTACCTTTAGCAGATATGAGATTAAAATTAGATTAATTAATAACAAATGCTGTAATTAATTAGATTAATTTTTTTAATCGCCTGACAGCCCTAGTTAATACTAATTTAACATATCACAAATATGTTGTAAGTCATCTGCAAATGATTTGTTAACCATGAAATATTCATGAACTAATCATTAGTAAATGATTAGTTAATGATTTGTTGATACATTATGAATGACTTGTGAGCCAATCAAAGTGATTATAAGAAATTATTATTAATGAATGTTGTTAACATATCACAAATATGTTGTAAGTCATCTACAACTGATTAGTTCATTATGAAATATTCATGAACTAATCATTAGTAAATGTTTACTTAATGATTTGGTATATAATGAATGAAGCCTGTTCTTCATCTTTTATAACTCATGTGTAAATGTATTACTGAATCATCTATAAGTCAGTTAGAGGTGCTTTTGCATCCCCCTAATCTAAAGTGTAGACACTTCATCACCAGAGAATGTGTTCATATCATTTCTAGTTCTTCCTTACCTGTTACCAGTAACGGACTCGTAATCTGGAATTTGGGCAGATGCCAGAGGGGCCGCCGGCCCTCGTGGGCCGTTTGGGCCGGCCAATCAATCAGAGAGCGGCCGCAAGATCGTGTCTCTCAGCCCCCTGTCAAGCTTTAATAAAGTTCTTATGCTAAATGAAAGCCAAATGTCTGCCATTTAGAGAGCCTTGCTGGGCAAGTGAGAAAGACATGCAAACTCCCCACAGAAAGGCCCCGATCCATGTCAAAAGGTCCTTCTAGAAAATTGAGCTTCAGAAAAAAATCAGTCTCACTAGCCCCTCAGGGCTTCTGTGTAAAACATGTAGAACATGATATTAGTTTGTCCAGTTTCAAGCAAGGCTCAGAGGCTCAGCAGCTAACAGCTAATTGTTGCCATTTAGTTTAGTTTAGTTTGCCACAGATCTAACTCTTTCAAACTCTTGTTTACCACTGCTGACTGAAACAAGCAGCCCTCCCCTCCAGCAGTAGCACAGGAGGAGGACAAGAGAAGATCTGATACTGAACCATGTTCTTCATTCTTCTTATTCTTCACTCACTACTTTCATGTCAGGAATATGATTTCATTTATTGACGTTTCAGAGTTGTTTCTCATGAGATATGTAGATTGCGTTTATGTAGAAACATTTGGAAATGCAATTAGTATTACCCATGCACTGTCTTGTCTATAGTTTAGCCTAATCTATGAAAATTCTATAAAAAGAAAACGATAACGGGCCAACGGTGGTCTGCTGCCTCATCCCTCACACTGCATGCATTTGCATTTTTAGAAATGTTTATTTTCATTTTTATTGTATTTTCATTTTTATGCTACAGTTGGCCACATGTCTATATGAAGGGCTGACAAGAAATGAAAGGAAAAAGGGGCAGATGCTTTTATTTTTTGCTATATTACCTATTTATTGGTTGTTTTTTAAATTTTCTATATAGTAGGCTTAGAGGCCATCTACACGAAAACGCTCTTTTGCGAAAACGCACATGTATTGCATCGTTTGGCCGACCGTCGACACAGATCCTGAAAACGCAGTGCCTGAAAACGCAGCCCTCCCATTTTGTGTGGACAGCGAATCAGCATACTTTCCAAAATGATGACACCATCGCCCCACCCCTCAACCTCTTGCCTCCGACCTCTGACCCCGCGACGTCTCAAAACAATATTAACAACAATGGTGGACTACATGCTTGTGTTCGTGCCGCAGAAGATATTGAGCCTTTCTTACTCGCCTTGTAGTTTAGTGTGAGTTGCAGCAGCAGTTCGACCTCGTTTTCGGTCCAGACAAACGATTCTGGTTTCCTTGCACTAGCCATTTTCATCTTCTTCTTCTTGTGTTCGGTTTCTCCATCTACTGTCCGTTTGTTTACAGCGCGCAAGCTTTATGCGCATGCTCCGTCTCTTCTTCTCCGTTTTTGGTTAATTTCAAGCGCCACCTATAAGCCTGGAGTATGAACTACAGCGTTTTTGGTCGTTTTCAGTGGATCCGTATGGACGCAAATATTCTTGAAATGATGCCGAGGAAGACGGAGGAAAAAAAGATCGTTTTCCTACATGTGGACGTACTCCTAGTTCCAGTTCCAAGTTTTAAAGCAAACAAAATGAATATAGTAAGACTACAGTTTGCTACTGATACTTTCTAATTTCACCCAGCTGGACATTGTGTGCAGTAGTGGAAAACACTGCATGTCTCTAAAATCTATTTTGCACTGAGTCACACATTCAAACGAGAACGCTGAACAGTGAAACTCCTTTTGCTGTTTTGCTGTATATTAGATGACATAGTGACTCTTTCTGGGACATTGATGTAGTGTTGTTTTCTCATAGTAACAAAATACAGTGTAACATTTAGTGAAAACTCAGTTAGGATTTACTTGCCTCTGTGAGAACACTTCTGCTTATGGTGATTCTATGGAAATGACTTGATTTTAGGCCACTGTTGGTGGGAAGGTGACCTTGAGTATAGGTGTGTCTTCTCACAGCAGAGGACGAGGCATAGTGCTGTCTTTAGTGGCTCTGGATGCAGATTAAATTTGACAGCTCTTTCTTTTATCTTTCTTTTTCATTCATTGCCCAGGAATGTAGTCCGTGTTATGGCAGCACCTGCTGCAGGTCACACACACACACACACACACACACACACACACACACAGTGACACTCGTCAACATGTTGACGTTCAAACTCATGACAACTCTGTCACCCCTGTAACATTATTAGCTGCTCAGTATGGGACAACTTAAGTTCTAATTCGCTAACAAAAATCTTTCCACAGACAGACGGACATATAAACACCCAGCAAAGTACTCAAAACTGCTTTTGTGGACACTGTTGCGGCTGGTAATTAGCACTTATCACAAAGTTCAGTTGAAGCTGAAGTCAGTCCAGGTATTTTATCATTAACCAAAGTATTTGGAAATTGTACATTTTGACTGGACAGACAGGGCCAACTGGAGCTGCATGGAGGTTTAAGTTAGGCTGATATTTCTTACCAATACATACGTTCACATTCAAGGCATGGTACAAGCAGAGTCTCACAGCACAACCAAGCAAGAAAAACCCATAGTTATAAAATTGTTATTGTCTTTACTTGTTTTGGGCAAAAATGTAATATCCATATTAAACAACCCCCTGTATCTGCATGAAACCTGGTCATGCCTGAGTGGTGCGTGCTAGCAGACAGGACTTGCACTTTGAGTTGCAAGAGGAGCACCATGGCCATGCGCCCCAGAGGGAAATCTGTATACTTCTTTAAAAAGCGAAGAAAAAAAGGAAATTCAGGACAGAGAAAAGTAAGCGTGACAGTATGTCAACCAGTTTTTCTCAAAGAAAGGTGGGTGTAGTCTCTGAGTGGTTCAGTTTAAAGGGACAGTTCGTGTTTTTGAAGTGGGGTCATATAAAGTACATATCTATAGTCGGTCTGTTTCCTACCGTTATCACCAATCAGCACAGCCTCAGCTTGGAGAACTAGAGAGCCCCTCCAGCCCAGACGCTCAGCTTTGTACTGCAGTGAATGGGGTCCAGATGCAAAGCAAATTTTAACCACCTAAAACAAGGCCCACCTAAAAAAATCTATAACAGTTCAAGTGTACGTTGTATAGAGAAAATTCACATCGCTTTACATCGCCGTCAGACCGGCCTTTCTTTTGGCACTACATTTTCTCAACCTCCGTATCCCTACGCAGTTGCCCTAATGCGTAGGGATACGGAGGTTCTACAGTCGCCTCTTGAAGACGTCACACTCACGCCCCACTCCTACATATGTCCCCACTTACAGTAGGTCAATCACCTGTTCAGGTGAATCACCAGCAGCTGAACCAGGACCAATATCACAGTCCACATCTTTGCCAAAGAAGAAAATGTCCGCAGGGCTACTGGGCATGGTAGCATCCCCCTGCGGAGCAGTGGGTGGAGAAGGGGCGAGAAGGTTTCTAGATGGACCCTCCAAGGGAAAAGCCACAGGCAGATTGTAGGACCGCAGCCTTTCATAGTGGATGGTCTGAAGAAGGGGCTCCTCCCCAAATGGGCTACTAATCTGATAAGTGACTCCCACTTCATCAACCCTGTCCATTCACCATTGCACCAAGTAAGGTCCCTTTCAGTTGGGAGCCAGTTTACGGCGGCCCTCTGTGGGGTCACTCACCCACACAAGGTCCGGACCTGTCTGACTAAAAGCAGTGTCTAGCACCACACCAGCATCCAGCCCTCCCTACTGTGTGTGAGGAAGTATGGTGTGAACCTGGTGCTGGAGTGTACACTGGAATTGTATGCAAAAGCAACCTGCAACAGGAAAGAGTCCCACTCCCCCTCACACGACAAGAGCATTTTAGACAACTGGTTGATAAGTGTTCTATTAAACTATTCTACCATACCATCAGACTTTGGATTGTATGGAGTGGTATGAATTTTCTTCACACCCAGCACCCTGCACAAATGTTTTACCATATCTGATTCAAACTGTCTCCCCATATCTGTGTGCAATGTTTCCATCACACCGTGTTCCAAAATGTAATTCTGAAAGAGACACTCAGCAACTGTGGTGGCTTTTTGGAAACCCATGCCACAGTCTCTTTAAACCCTGACCAGAATCCTTTAACCCCCGCCTAGGGGTCTCTGACCCTCTTCCAGCCAGGCCAACACCTGTCTGACGTCAGCGTCACTCTGTTGGAGCTCCCTGACACTGGGGCCATTGTGTGACAGAGTGTAGATTAAGGCCCTGTCCACACAAGTCTGGGGGTCGGAAGGCAAATGGAGGCTGGGGCTGGGGCCGGAGCTGGCATCTGCTGTAGAGGCTCTGGTGGGGACAGTAGTCTCTAAGGTGCACACAGCGTTGGGGTCATTGTCCATAACTGTTTAGGTACCTGTGTGCCAGAGAGTGTGGGTAGCATCAGGGGCATCATCGTCCACTAGCTCTGCAGTGAGGTCGGGTCTGCTTGAAAAAGCATCCGCGTTAGTGTGTTGACTTACACTTTTGTGCACAATTACCCAGTCATAAGGATCCAGTTCCAGGGCCCAGCGGTTGCAACGCCTGTTCTGTCACTATTAATGGGAAGCCATCGGAGGCTCAACAACGGCTGGTGATCTCTAACAATGGTGAACGGGCGAAGACCCAAATAGAGTCTGAAATGACGAACAGCCCACATTATAGCTCACAGCTCCCTGTCGTACGTAGACCATCATCGTTCGGCTGCTGTGAGGGAGTGACTACCATAAGCCACCACTTTCTCCAGACCGTCAGCATCTTGTGCCAACACTGCCCCCACAACCACCTGAGAAGTGTCAGCGTATAGAATGAAATGGTGGGTGAAGTCTGGGTGAGTCATTATAGGTTCAGCACAGAGAGCATCCCACAGGAACTCAAACGCCTCCTGGCAATCTGCAGTCCACTGAAACAGGACATCCTTCCCGTTGAGGTGACTGAGGGGTGTGGCTCGCTGGGCAAAACTCCTCACAAACCTTCTGTAGTAAGAACAGAGCCCCAGGGAGGCATGCACCTCTGTAGCAGACCTTGGCACAGGCCATGACTTCACCTTCTCTGTGTTTCTGGGGTCACGGCGAAGCCCCTCAGCAGAGATGTCGTGCCCAAGGAAGACCACATGGTCCCGTGCCAGGTGGCATTTCCTGGCATTCGGACGTAGCCCAGCTGCTCCAATCTGGGTGAAGACCTCCCCTAGAGCAGAGAGGTGGTCCTCGAATGACCTGCTGTATATCAATATGTCATTGAGATACACCATGCAGATGTGCCATGGCAGCCCCCTTTAACATCAGCTCCATAACCCTCTGGAATGTCGCCGGCCATTTGTGGGCCTCATGGGCATGGATCTGAACTGGTAGAGGCTCTGGCTGGTGGTGAACAACAACAACTGCAGCAAAGAAAAGTACACTGGCCACCACAGACTGATAAAAGATCTCCAACATCTTGCTGCACATGTTGAAGGATCTCAGCTTCCTCAAGAAGTAAAGTCTGCTCATCCCCTTCTTGTAAACTGCTTCAGTGTTAGATCTCCAGTTCAATCTGTTGTTGATGCCTCCACATCCTTTCCCAGAATGTGCAGTGGTTGGAAAGCCGTCTTCCTCTTCTTCCTGAAATCTATCACCATCTCTTTGGTCTTGCTGATGTTCAGTCGCAGGTGATTCTGTCCAGTCCACTCCACAAAGTTGTCTACCAGTGCCCTGTACTCCTCCTCCTGTCCCTCACTTGTACACCCAACAACAGCTGAGTCGTCAGAAAACTTCTGCAGGTGACACAACCCGGTGTTGCACTGAAAGTCAGTGGTGTATAAGGTGAACAGGAAAGGAGACAGTACAGTCCCCTGTGGATCTCCTGTATCACTAACCACCGCATCAGACAGAACACTGCCCATACAGACAAACTGTGGCCTGCCTGTCAGGTAGTCAGTAATCCAGGAGATCACTGTGTCATCTACACCCATCACCCGCAGCTTCTCCCCCAGTAACAGTGGCTGAATGGTGTTAAAAGCACTAGAGAAATCAAAAAACGTGATTCTCACAGTGCCTCCTCCACCATCCTGGTGCGAATGGGCTCGTTGCAGCGGTCATAGGTAGGACAATTGCAGAGGGTCTAGCAGGGCTCACTGCTGACTGAGGAGGTGGAAGAGGAAGAGGAGGAGGAAGAGAGGTGGAAGAGGAAGAGGAAGAGGAAGAGAGGTGCTGCACAGGAGAGCTCACAGCAGGGGAGTGAGGGGGGAGGGGAGGAAGCATTTGGGGCAGTGAGGGTGTGTGGGGGTCTGGAGGTGTCGGGGAGACTACAGAAGGCTGTGAGCTGAACGTATTGAGAATCTGTTCAGCTCGTTTGCCCTCTCCAGGCTGCCCGATGACTGTCTGCCGCTTACCTTACACCCAGTGATCTGCTTCATACCAGTCCACACATCCCTCACATTGTTCTGCTGAAGTTTGTCGACTCAAAGCAGTCCTGTAGTGCGTCAGCAGCCTCCTGACTTCACCTCCTCACACTCCTAGTGTGGACAGGCTGCCTCTGAACAATAGGGACATACTTAGGGGTCAGCAGGACCAGGTTGTGGTCAGATCTTCCAAGGGGGGGGAGGGCTGTGGGACTGTATGCATCCTTAGCATTTGCATATAAAAGATCCAGTGTGTTACAGCCTTTCGTGGGGCAATCAAGATACTGGTGCAATGTTGGGAGTGTTTTGTCCAGCGAGACGTGATTAAAATCCCCAGTGATGACAATAAATGCATTAGGATGCTGCGTCTGTATCTGGGCGACAGCGGAGTGGACTGACGTCACAGGCCACCGCTGCATCGGCTGAAGGAGGAAAGTACACACCGGTAATGATAGCGGACGTGAATTCCCGCGGCGAGCCTGTCAGTCTTGTTCCCCAGAGACCTCACGTTCCCCATGACAATCACCGGTACAGCCGGTCTGTGTCTCCTCTTCTTCACCCTCCGTTTCATTCCGGCTCTGCACCCCCGGCATCTCTTCCGCAGCTCCTTCTGGACCTCAGGCCTGGCTCCTGGCAGCAGTGCAGGTTCACACAGCAGTGCAGGTTTACACAGCGCAGTCAGCTTGTTGAGTGTGTAAACAATGCTCTCAATGATGTGCTCCTGACCCTCCGTTGCTAGGATTAGCAAAAACATCATAAAAGTGCCGTAAAGTGTAAAGTGTTCATCTTCTCTCGGTCTCTGGAGAAGAGTTGCCAAAGTTCAACGAAAATCACAACAGAAATACAAAAAAAACTACAAAAAAACTTGAAAACCGCAGGAGCTGCTGTTACAGGCTGCCACCTATTATGGCGCCATAGCAACCTGATATCAACCAAATATCCCCAGGTGAGAGCCAGGTCGGAGTTTCAGTTCCTGGTCGGTCGTGTTGAGTAGCCGTGCCACAGTGCATCCATTCTTCACTGGCACTACTGTGCGTGCAACCACCAGTCCCATGTTGTCACACACCTCAGGCTCTAATTAGCCCAGGTAAGAGTCAATAGTTGGTCCAGCAATACGGGGGGGCTCCACCTAAACAGGGACAATCATTTCACTGAAAGGTGGAACAGTAGCATCAGTAAACATAGAGATGTTACAATATTTTGGAATAAAGTCTGTAGCCTGCTAGAGAGGAATGTTAACGTCTCCCATGCTGAGAAGCCCACAACCCACATCCATAATTGCATGAGTCTGCCAAATGAAATCAAAACCCAGCAAGATAGCTTGTCTCGCCCCCCCACACATTATCAGTTTGTTCATAAGACCTGCCCCCCTACTTTATTGGCATCCGGGTCTTGATGCCAGCTACTGGCCATGCAGGGATGGAGATGGGGATCTTCGGGAGGGAGATAGAAACCTCACTCCCCGCCGTGGCTGATGTTCCTCTGTGAAGTGTGGCTCACTCGCCGTGGTGTCTCTGGTCCCCCGCTCTCGTGGAGACCATTCCCTGTCGCCGTATCCTCCCTGAAGCCTGCGCTGTGGAGACCGGCCTCTCTTGCGGACTTCCATCCGGGCGTCCCTGGCGGTGGACCTGCATCCAAATCCGCCACAATCACGGTGACAGGAACGCTATTGCTCTCTGTATGGAGCAAGAACAGTCTCAATATTATTTGCAAATAAATGCAGAGTGACTTATATCTGTAAATTTGAATTTGTGTCTCAGACAAAAGGATTTGTATCTGTAACTTTAAATTTGTGTCTCAGACAAAATGATTTGTATCTGTAACTTTAAATTTGTGTCTCAGACTAAAGGATTTGTATCTGTTACTTTAAATTCGTGTCTCAGACAAAAGGATTTGTATCTGTAACTTTAAATTTGTGTCTCAGACAAAAGGATTTGTATCTGTAAATCTGAATCTGTATCTGTGCCATCTAACTTGTAACTTGTAAATCATCATTTGCATATCAACTTAGTATTTTTCAGTATTTACTTTTTGGGATTGTTTTTCCGTGCCGTTTTGTGTCACACAACTCGTGTGTGTCTTCCAGTAGATGGCACTAATGCAACATTTATAGACGCTGTTATACTAAACAGAAGAAGAAGAAGAAAACCAAACCAACTAACCAAGTGCTGCGACTGGTTGCCTGCTTCATGAAGGGGCAGCAGAAGCATGGCTAGCTAACTAGTTGCTTCTGTAACCCAGCTGTAATTTCAGTTACTTTATGTTATTGTATAAGTATTATGTGTGTTTGTATTATTTGTATGATTTGAGCGTAATGCCCTTTAAGGTGAGGACGACATCACGTGATGACAGTTTTACAACGTGTTAGGAGATTTACGATAGTGCCCCTAGCGAGCATCGCGGGCTTAGATGGTGAAAGCTGCAACATGTGTGTGCCGCCTGTCTGCTCATTTTGATCGGGTTATTTCATGTTTTCCCTGCTAGTTTGCTGTGAGAGACTGCTGCTGATTCCCTGTGGCTTTAAAGGAGGCTAGTTGCCGGCTGTCATCTCTGCGATCCCGTTTGCTCATCTCAGGCAAACTCTCACGCATACACAACCCCCCCATTCACACATTACATAAATTCACACATAAAAACTGAACTTACATTTGCTGGCCAGCAGTTCATTGTTTTGAAAGGACAATTGAAGGACACTGTTTTGATTTTTTTTAACTTTTGGATTGAAGACCGTTTCAGGTTTTATTTTCATTTCATGGACTCAGAAAGCATGCCTGTAATAACTTGCCAGGTGTAACTCATAAGTGCATTTGAGCAGAACAATACGTATATTGTCAAAATAAAATACACTTCATGTTGATTGAGTGTTATATTTAAAGCCAAAAGGTATACGTTTGACTGTACTGTTGAGTGCGTGTTAGTTGAAGGATTGGTTGAGGTGCATTTCAGTCCAGCAAACTATAAATAAATCTGGATTGATAGTAAACTGCTATCAGGACTCTGACTGAATCTGCTGATTGGTTACATCCATAGTAGTAGAAAGAAAATTGGCGCCCGAACAGGGACTTGAAGTGCATCTACCCCAGTCTAACTCCAAATCTCTTTAAGGTACACCCATTTGATGACTGAAAAAAAAACAAAATAATAAAATGGAGTTTTGTGAAATGTATGGTTTTGATCCCGAGTACACTGTAATCCTTAAGTGTGTCCCACCTAAGGTTAAACTAGAGGAAGTAAAAAGGGCTTTTGCAGTACTTGATGACGTTGTCAGAGTACATCACATCGATAAGCTTCCCAATACCATTCTATGTCAATTCAGTGAGTCTATAACTCCTATGCTGTTGGACAGTGAGCATTCAGTTGAGGATTCATATTGGGAGGTTATTCAGATAGATGAGTGCTATCCACCTAAGCCACTAAGTGAGCCACTCGGAGAGGATGTAGTGCCCCTTGCTCGTGCCATTGGTGACATGACAGTCAATTTTAGGGAGCAAGTGAATGAGTTAGCGCTAACATACAATATCAGTCCCACTACTCGACGTCATGTAGCAGTGAATCATATTTGTGGAAAAGGTGAGGATGAGAAGGGGCCAGTAACATCAACCGCAGCATCTGCACTCAAAACACAGACTTCTCCCAGCCCAAGATCAGTTGCCTCCAGCGATGCTAGCCATCCAGCCAGCGCTTCACAGGCTCCTAATGACACTTTGCTTGTAAACCCTCTGCCTTCAGATGTTCAGAGAGTCATCGTGGAACATATTGTGAAAAATGATTCACCAGTGCACCTTCCTCCCACAAGAGAGATACATCTGTTCTCTGGAAACTCTCCCAAACCTTCTATAGAAGTGGACTATGGCATCTGGCGGCTTCAAGCTACGCAAGCACTGAGCGACCCTAGTCTATCAGAAGCACAGCAGCGCTGCATGTTACTTGATAGCTTACTGACCCCTGCTTTAAATGTGGCTCTCTCCATCGGAGCGCAAGCCTCACCCAGTGCCTATCTTCATGAAATAGAAAAGGCTTATGGTAATGTTACAGGAGGAGAGGAATTGTATATTCAGTTCTTAGAGACCCACCAGAACAGCGGAGAGAGAGCATCTGACTACCTGCGTCGACTCCAAACTCTGTTGCAGGAAGTTGTTGAAGGTAATGGTGTGACTAAACAAGATGCTGATTCTCAGCTATTAAAGCAGTTTCTCAGAGGCTGTTGGGATGACTCTTTAATATCCATGCTGCACTTCAAGGGGCCTCTTAGTGTCCTCCCCAAGAGCACCCTCATCTTCTCAGAGTTGCTGTTCAAGATTAGGACTTTTGAGAAAGAAAGACAGTTCCCAACCAAAGTCCATACCACAACACATAAAGCTACCGAGGAGTCTGACCCCCCTTGTCGCATTGTCTCCCCAGTATTGGATGCCCATAACAGGGAGCAGCTCGAGGAAAGGATCAGGCAGCTGGAAGCTGAACTTCGCAAAAATGCATGTGCCCAAAATGATGATCCCCCCAGAAATGAAAGACCTGTGCAAAAGTTTCCCCATCGGGCTAAAGGCAACACCTCAGCTCCATCAGTTCCAGTTGTGCGCACCGAGAATCTCACAAAAGTTGGGAACTTTTGCTATAACTGTGGAGATGACTCGTATATACGGCCACAATGCACTAACCCCAACAATGCTGTGCTGGTGCAAAAGAAACTTTGTGAGAGGCACCAAGCCAGACTGAACCAACGTCCACTAAACCCACAACAAGACAAACCTCCAGCCAGATCTGTCTTTAAACAGGTAGGGGCTCCTGCTGTGGAACAAGCAGGAGCTCATTGCCAAACAAGTTCCCCTTTTTTGAGTCAGTACATGCATGAGCTCTCGAATGAGATGGTGACCTCCGATATTCCAGATGGCCTTGTGGGGGAGCCTTGTGACAGTGAAACATGGTTGGATGGAATTAAATGCAATTGCATTACTGACTAAGGGTCGCAAGTGATAATTTTATCATGGTCATTTTATTCTCGTTACCTTTCTCACAGACAGTTATTTTCTACTAAAAAAGCGCTTGATATTGAAGGTGCAGCTGGACAAAAGGTCCCGTATATGGGGTATGTGGAGTTGGACATTCAGTTCTCTAAAGATGCATGTGGCACCGACAAATGCTTTCACATTTTAGCCCTAGTAAGCCCAGATCAGTCATACAATGACAAGGTATCCCCTTCTTGTTGGCACAAACACTCTACGCCCAATGATTAGAGACTGCCAAAAGCGGGTTGGAACAAAGTTCCTGGATATTCTGCCCATCCAGGCCAACTGGGCAATTGCTTATACAGAATGTTGTAAAGTAACTGACTACCAAACAAAAGATGCCAATGTTTTGCGTGTGACAGCAGCAAAGTCCCTGTATGCCTGAAGCGTGGCGAGCTTTGTACTTTAAAGGGTATCTGTCACACTAAATCTGATGGTGGATTCCAAGCTCTTGTGGGTGGTGCAGAGGAAGTTCCCACACCAGGAGGCCTAACTGTCTATGATCAGATAGTGGATGTAAAATCTGAATCCCACAACAAGTTTAAACTTGCTGTCAAAAATGTGTCCCAACATGACATCACTCTGTATCCCAGGACAGTCATTGCTGAGTGCTTCCCCATTGACTGGGCTGTGCTTGTTTTGCCCTCTGACCAAAATGTCCGGTCAGATATTCCTCAGCCACAAGCACGTTCCCTCTTTGTGTCCCATGATGAAAAGAACAATTCAGCAGCTAATGCTCTCCATCTTGATTTTGGTGAAAGCCCCATATCACCACAACTAAATGAGCACCTAGAGGCTAGAGTCAATAAAGAAGTGCCCAGTGCATTTTCTAGACATGATCTAGATGTTGGCATTGTTGCAGGAGTCACTCATCGCATAGAACTTGAGGATCATGTACCATTCAAAGAGCGAACAAGGCGTGTCTCACCAGCAGACTTTAATGACTTGAAAAGGCATCTCCAGGACCTCTTGGCTGCGGGCATTATAGAGGAAACACAAAGCCCCTATGCATCTCCAGTCGTTCTTGTTCGAAAGAAAAATGGAGAGCTGCGAAAGGTGGTGGATTATCGCAGACTGAACAATTTGACTAGAAAAGATGCCTGCCTGTTACCTCGTATAGAGGAGACATTAAAACCTCCGTGAAATACCTAGGGCATGTGATATCAGCCCAAGGAATCCAGCCTGATCCTGACAAAGTTGCTGCTGTAAAAGTGTGGCCCCAGCCTCAGACAGCCAAGGAGCTTATGTCATTCCTAGGTTTCACTGGGTATTACAGACGTTTCGTAAGGGATTATGCCAGAATTGTCAGACCTTTAAATGATCTGTTAAAAGGAGACCTTGCCCCCAGACACAAAAGTCCTAATCACTGGCCACGAAGACAGTTGCATCCACTTGGGGCAAAATGTACCCCTGCCTGCCAAGCCACCTTTGACCTCATTATTTAGAAATTAACATCAGCCCCTGTACTTGCTTTCTCCAACTGGCAGCTTCCATATTTGCTCCACTGACGCCAGCATGACAGGTTTAGGGGCAGCCCTGTATCAGGTTCAAGATGATCAGACCCGAGTTGTGGCTTATGCTAGTCGTGGTCTCTCTAAAAGTGAGGAAAAACTACCACACGCACAAGCTGGAATTTCTAGCTCTCAAATGGGCAGTTAGTGAAAAATTTCATGACTATTTGTATGGGGCTAGCTTCAAGGTACTGATGGATAATAATCCATTAACATATGTGTTGACTAGTGCAAAGTTGGATGCCACAAGCCACAGGTGGCTTGCTGCTCTGTCAATGTACAACTTTGACATTCATTACAAATCTGGTCAGCATAACATTGATGCCGATGGGCTTTCAAGGAAACCTCATGAACCAACCCCAGATGATGAGGAGTCTCAAGAGATGGACCAGAGAATCTCAATCATGTTAGATCGTGCCAGCTTGTCACCTGATGAGTTCAAGGTCTTGAATGGGGAGACAGTTAACAATCTTTGCATGCGCCACGGTGTCGATGTTCATGCAGTTTCACAAGATGAACAGGATGCCAACAGTGGGATACCTGCAGTGGAAACGCTCTTGTGTGATGAAAGTGCTGTCCCTGATGACTTTGAAGACCCAGGACCAGGTCACTCTTCTTTGCCTGAAATGTCTATGGAGGACTGGCATCAGTTGCAGAGGGAAGATGTTGCCTTGGCACGAGTCATCAACATACTGGAAACTGAATCTGACACTGAGACATTGGATAAGAGATCTGAGGAGCCAGAAGTAGCTCTACTCTTACGGGAGAAGCCAAAGTTACTCTCAGTGGATGGAGTGTTGCACCGTAAAGTCCTCAATCAAAGAGGTGAAGCTTTTCATCAGCTTGTCATGCCGAGAAGTCACAGAGAGGAGCATTCCAAGGTATTCATGATGAGGTAGGGCATATGGGCATCGAGAGAACTTTGGAACTAGCCAGAGCATTTGACATTGGAACCTGACTCAAGAGACACTGGAAACATACTGGTTGTGACTGATCACTATACAAAATATGAACAGGCATATCCGACAAAAGACCAGACAGCCAAGACTGTCGCCACAGTGTTGTGGGAGAACTTTATTAGTCACTATGGTTTTCCTTGTAGACTGCATAGTGATCAAGGAGCCTGTTTTGAGTCTGAGGTCGTAGCAGAGCTTTGTAAGCATACTGGGATCTCCAAATCACGCACAACGCCTTACCACCCAAGAGGGAACCCGGTGGAGAGATTCAACAGAACTCTGCTCGATCTATTGGGAACTCTCGAGGAGAAAAAGAAGGAGGAGTGGAGGAAATATGTAAGGCCTCTCGTACATGCTTACAATTGTACAAGGAATTATGTAACTGATGAAGCTCCTTTCCTCCTTATGTTTGGCAGAGAGCCACGTCTCCCCATTGACCTTTGCTTTGGCATCAGTCCTCAAGGCCACAATCCCAGAACGCACTCACAAAATGTGCAAGACTTAAAGAAAAGACTCAGACAGGCCTATGAGCTGATGTCAGGAAATGCTGAAAAAAGGCAGGTGAACAAAAGACGCTGGGATGTTAAAGTGACTGCGCTGCTGTTAGAAGTTGGTGATAGAGTCCTTGTCAGGAACCTGAGCCTTAGAAAGAAGCACAAAATTTCTGACAAGTGGGAACCAACTGTTTATGTTGTTGTCAAGCAGCCTGATGAGAGTATCCCAGTCTATGTAGTCAAGTCTGATGATGGAGAAGGCAGAGAACGGGTGGTTGGTTAAGTTTAGATGACAGAGTTAATGGTGTTAATGCAAATAGCTAATTACGCCAATCGCTAACTTGCCACCTTGCTAAGCAGAGTTATTTAGCTGTGCTTAAGGTGTGTTGTTCTATATTCAGTCACCTCTTAACAGAGTGTTATCCTGTATGATGCAGTGTAATTCATCCTTGATTGGATATTGTGTTTTATTGTTTCTGTTGACATGTACTGTATATTATGTGAAATACTGTACTGTGTAAATTTGTTAGGAGATTTACGATAGTGCTCCTAGCGAGCATCGTGGGCTTAGATGGTGAAAGCTGCAACATGTGTGTGCCGCCTGTCTGCTCATTTTGATCGGGGTTATTTCATGTTTTCACTGCTAGTTTGATGTGAGAGACAGCTGCTGATTCCCTGTGGCTTTAAAGGAGGCTAGTTGCCAGCTGTCATCTCTGCGATCCCCTGTTTGCTCATCTCAGGCAAACTCTCACACATACACAACCCCCCGATTCACACATTACATAAATTCACAAATAGAGCTCTATAAAAACTGAACTTACTTTTGCTGGCCAGCAGTTCATTGATTTGTATGGACAATTGAAGGACACTGTTTTGATTTTTTGGATTGAAACCGCTTCAGGTTTCATTTTCATTTCATGGACTCAGAAAGGGGCAAGTAATAACTTGCCAGGTGTAACTCATAAGTGCATTTGAGTAGAACAGTAAGTATATTGTCAAAAGAAAATACACTTCATGTTGATTGAATGTTATATTTAAAGCCAAAAGGTATACGTTTGACTGTACTTGTACAGAGAACTTGTTACTGTGTATTGCTTACTGGAAGTCTGTTTTTTTTTTCTTGTTTAGACTCCTAGTGTTAGTTGAAGGATTGGATGAGGTGCATTTCAGTCCAGCAAACTATAAATAAATCTGGATTGATAGTATACTGCTATCAGGACTGTGACTGAATCTACTTATTGGTTACACTTCCATGCTACTATATTCACAATTTATAATGAAAAGTCACTCAGAGCCATAACGTAACGTACTTTGAAATACCAAAGTATACCTTCGTAATACCTTCAGTTTATTACCGGGAATAATTACTGTAAAAGTACCGTATGTTTCATGGGTCTGACTGTGAGACTGCAGTCTGACCCACAGAGACTACCAGCAGCTCTTTAGAGTGGTTTCCTTACGATTACTGTAAATATTAGTAGATACGCGCACTAGAAAACAACGTGCGGCTGATTTCACCAAACTAACGCGAACCACGGCTGGCTTGACCACAGTCTGATACTGGCTTGGCAGCTCGCAGCTCTGCCCTCTCTGGAGGTGCTCAGCTGCAGTCTACTCGTCATGTCCGCTAACGTTACCTTATGGCTCTGAGCGACTTTTTATAATTAGTAAAGGGTGAATATAGCAGCATGGAAGCAGTTAGCTACACTGTAAAATTTTTCACTGTAAATTTACAGTAAATTACTGGCTACTAGTTGCATTACTTTCACAGTAATTTTACAGTAATTTATTGTGAATATTTCACAGTAATGTACTGTACATGTTTCACAATAATGTACTGTAAACATTTCACAGTAAAATACAACGTATCTACAGCTGTATACTGTAACTTCACAGTTGCCATGCCCATGGAATTACTGTAATATAGCAGTATTTAGCTGTGGAATTACAGTATTTTGCTGTATGTAAATTACAGTAATTGCCTGTATTTTTTTAATTTTTACTGTAAAAGTAATGCAACCAGTAGCCAGTAACTTACTGTAAATTTACAATTTAAAAAATACTGTAACATATTGCAAATTTGACTTGTTACCTGTGATTTTACCACACAAACATGCTTTGGATTTGCTAAATTAAAAGGTCAAAACAAGAACAAAGAAAACAAAGACAATACTCATTTTCATTTTTTAATAATTATAAAATCAATTTATAATATCAAATTCAACAATTTACTAGAGCTGTCTCATAACATAACATAAACATGAACATGAATTTTCATTTCTAAAGAGCAGATTCAGCTATTAAGTG
>CAEMYA010002086.1:48947-80824 GCA_903131615.1 Diplodus sargus
TATCCACCTGTCGTCTCTTCCTTGTCCCACAATGCAGTGCGGTTCAAACGCGATTCAAATTTTACAGTAATTTGTTGTGTTATCAAAGAGGATGGTTTGACTACAGTATTCTACTGTGAAATATTAAAATACAATGTTGTTAAATCCTGGTATCAGTTTTTTTCACAGTAATTTACTTGATTTCACAGAAAATTCTATGTTACAGTATTATATTGTGATTATTACAGTTAAAGCCTGTAAAGTGATAATATGGTAAATTATTGTGAAATATCACAGTAAAATATTGTTAAATTCTGGTAACATTTTACAGTGTAGCCATGCTGCTGCTGGCCAGTCATGGAACAGGCAACCAGTGGCAGGTTTGGTCTTCTTCTTCTTCTGTTTAGTATAACAGCGTCTATAAATGTTGCATTAGCGCCATCTACTGGAAGACACACACGAGTTGTGAATTGTGTGACACAAAACGGCGTGGAAAAACAGTCCCAAAAAGATCCACAGCAAAAGATGAAGATTCACAAATATATTGCCACTGAAAAAGTTGATATGCAAATGATGATATACAAGTTACAAGCTAGATGGCACAGATACAGATTTAGATTTACAGATACAAATCCTTTTGTCTGAGACACAAATTTAAAGTTACATATACAAATAATTTTGTCTGAGACACAAATTAAAATTTACAGATATAAGTCACTCTGCATTTATTTGTAAATACTATTGAGACTGTTCTAGCTCCATATCTCTGTGCTCCCCCAGGCTCAGCTGACGAGCCCCAGGAAAAGGGGAGCCAAGACCGCCACACTCAGCCCCACATGTAGGTGCCCTCAAATCCCCCACCTCCACTTGTGAAGTGTCCATCCTTGATGTGAGTCATTCCATGGCATGAACAAGCTTCTCTGTGGCATTAACATTACAGTCCACAATACTTGGTGACGCCGGATTGAGAGCCATCGCCCCCTGTTCGTGGCACTTAGCCTGGAGGGCTATTATCACCATTCCTGGGAACTCTGTCATAGTCAGGAGAAACCTCAGCCACTAGCCTAGAGACGTCGGCTGCGTAGACCTCCAAACTCTCGTTCGGCTGACGGGGCCATGCAGAGATGCACGTCTGGAAGTACAGGAGGAACTTTTTTTTGTCCAAAGGCCTTTCACACCACTCACGCCACCAGTCCATATAGCAGTACCTCCGAAATAATCCTCATCCATGTCACAGTCCATAACATTGTGCTTCACTCCACCAAACATACAGCTAGCCGGTCAGCAGGACCGACTAGAAAGTTCAGTAATTGCCGAAAGAGAAAACTGCTCCAAAAGCCAGGACTCACTCCAATTACCGCTGCCACCAATGTAGCGTTCCAAAGTGTAAAGGGCTTCTAAAGAAACACACACAAGAACATGTACTCTTTGGAGCTAACCAACACACTCCGTTCATTTTCTTCTCTCACCAGAGAAGTCTGTAACAATGCCGCCTCTAGAAGAAGCCACACTCACGAACCACTCCTACAATAATTATATCTTGTTGTGCACAATCAAGACACATTATTTGTTGAGCTGTTATTTGAGAAAAAAGCTAGGGTTTTCAGAGGTCTTTTGTTCTTATTCATACTAAGTTACCCAACCTTTTAATTTGACTTACTGAAACCTATTGTTTGTTTGTTTTGGTTTCATGTATACTACCATATGTTGTGACCATATTCTAATCCTCATTTTCCATTAAATTATTTTCCAAGACAAATTACACTGTGCCTTTAGCGCATTTCTTATGGAGCGTCTTGCATCAGTCTTGCATCATATAGTGAATTCCATTGTATGTATATCATTGTATGTATGTAAAATTGTATCCAATTTTAGTAGTTTCTTCAATCTCCTTAAATGTTTTCTCTGCTTGATGCATGCCAATGTTTTGACCCTTCTCAAACAGACTAACATCTTTTCCACGACCACGTGATGTGTCTTTTGATATGGTTGTTTAAGAAATGAGAAGCTACTCATTGCATCAGTTGGGGTTAAATAACTTGTTGCAAGCTAAAAGATAATCGCCCATGCAGTAATGGGCGACTTTTTTTTTTGTCCAGGCAGTGTAGTGCACAGCTCACTGGCAGTAAACATTATACTGTAAGTACTGTGCTACAAGACACAATCCTTATTCAAATGCTTTTTTGTGTGTGGCCTGTGGTGATGGGGCACAATGTGGTATTTTTCATGGGGCCCAAAATCCTTGGCAGCACTCCTTGCCCTGCCGCCTAATGAGCCCAGAGACACTGCAGCTGCCACAGCCAGTCATAGTGGTATTTTTACTGGGGAAACTACAGCTCACAGTCTGCTGCATCAGCTCCATCACTGGCTGGTTGTTTTAAACAACCGCAACAAAAACACAAGGACAGGCCATTAGCACCAGACAGCCACTGAACATAAAGTTGTTTGTGCCTTCCTACAAACTAAAGCTTATAAACTGCTGAAAACAGACATTACCAGAGGTACTGTCTGAGTACAGTACAGTTTGAGTCAAGTATAGAAAATGCAACCAACATAACGAACCAATCAAATGAGGGGTAGGGTGGGACTTGCTTGCTTGGGTGTACAACACTGTGCATGTACCATGCCTTAATGTGAACATATGTATTAATAAGAAAAAATCCTGGCTGCAAAAGGGCATGTCAGTGCGTCTACATCAGTGTGGGTACGCATCTGTGTGTTTGTGTCTGATTGAATCAGCAGCAGCCTTGTAAAGGTTAGAGTGACTGAAAGCAGGGAGGAAGAGTGGCAGGTAACATTTAACCAGCGCTGACAAAACACACAGTGCTGCTGCTGTCACTGCACGCCATTCAGTGTCGCCTCAATCAAACTGACACAAACATACACATAACACTAACAAGTTCTATAATTTCAGGTATCTTGGCACATTAGTAAGCATGTGTATGCACTCACAAAAAATAAGCACAACAATATTCACACAAGACACACACAAATGCTTTTAAAGCCCATCTCCTGTCTTGATGTTCAGGAGCCTTTCAGTATTTATTCAAGTCTGTGATATTTCTATCTGTATCTCCGCTCTGTCAGGACAGTATGACAGCCAGACAACGATAACCAGCCGTATCAGCACCAAATACAACACATCACTCTAATGGACTCTGCTGTGTGTATGTGTGTGTGTGTGTGTGCTTGTGTGTGTGTTTTATTAAATAAAATATCAGATAATATAATAGCTGAGATTAATGTGCTTAGATTTCATAGTCACATTATTACACTTTTGTTTTCCTTTTCCACTACCATGCAGTAAATTAAATTCTATCTCACTGTTAACTAAGTTATCTGTTCCCATTGATTAATCATGGTTATCACAGTCTCTTATCCCCTCCTTTAATATCAGCATCGCATCAGTAAGCAACACATGCTCTCAATGACTACTAAAAAGTACAATGTATACTAAAGAAATAAAAGGAAGAAGAAAACTTTCTTCGTATACTGTTTAACATGTACATGTAAGTCAAAAGTGAGCTTGGGAAGTAAATTCATATTCCACAATAAACAGGAATTGGTTGTTCCTATCTTACTCAAATGAGTACTATAGACCTGTTAGTCAGAGGTAGTAAGTAACGGATTGCATATACTTAGTTACTGTAATTAATTAGATTTTCTGATATCTGTATTTCTTTTTTTTCTTTTTTTTTTACAGTGTTTTACTTTTACTTCCTACATTTTAACACAAATCTCAACTTTCTACTTGTTGAATTTTCAAAACAGGCTCCTAACATTGGTTTTTATGCATTTGAGGGGAACTATCAATCCAACTATCAACCCAATCCAACATCTGTAACCCATCTCTTTTATTAAGATGATATTTGTTTCTACTCTTTACCTAAATTAACTCATATTATATATATATTGAGCAACAACCAGGTGTCAAGAGTACAGGTGTCAAGAACAGTTAAATATAAACACTTGGAGTTCCTTTGAGCAGACCCACGCCTAGAGTCCTTTCTCTAAGTGAAGAAACCAAATATCCTTTCAGGTTAAGTTGTATATATAGAGCTCCGGGTTCTAGTATTGATAATTTCAGGGAATGGATGGAAAGCATGGTAATAAAAATGGGTAACAAAAATATCTTCATCTGTGGGGATTATAATATCGATATACTAAACCCCAATAATCAGAAAAGTATTGAAGAGTTTTTAAACTCAATGCATAGTTTGAGTCTCTTTCCTACAATCACTAGACCCAGTAGAATAACGTCTCATAGTGCAACTCTGACAGATAACATATTCACCAATGTAATAGAAAACAAGACAATAAGTGGGTTATTAATTAGTGATATCACTGACCACCTTCCAGTATTCACGATATATGACAATAATTATAGAATTGAAATAGAGGAACATAAACAATATAGACAAATTAGAACAGAGGAGACAGTAGCTACTCTAAAACACGAATTAATGGGTTGCAATATATAATGAAACAGATGTAAATAATGCATACAATAAATTATTGACTACATTTACTTCATTATATGATAAGCACTGTCCCATTAAGAGATATAATAACAAACTAGCACACAAGAGCAATCCATGGTTAACTAAAGGTTTAAGCAATGCATGTAAAAAGAAAAATGTACTCTACGGGAACTTCATAACACTGAGAACAGAAGAAGCAGAAGATAAATATAAAATATATAAGAATAAGTTAACTAATATTATAAGATTAAGCAAAAAGGAATACTATAAAAAGAAATTAGAAGATAATAGAAACAATATGAAAGGGATATGGAATATACTAAACAATATTATTAGAGATGGTGCTAAACAAAACAATTTACCCGAATATTTTGTTATAAATGATAACAAAAATTATAATATGGATGAGGTGGCAAATAGTTTTAATAAGTTCTTTGTAGATGTTGGTCCTGAGCTAGCAAAAAACATTCCAAATCCAGGGCCGGATGGAGACTACATGGAAAAATTAATAATAAGGAATCCCCATTCAATGTTCCTAAAAGCAATAGAGGAAAATGAAATTATCAACATAATAAAAAAGTGTAAAAATAAAACATCTACAGACTACAATGGCATTGATATGTCATTAATTAAACAGGTCATCAAAGGGGTATCAAAGCCATTAGCACACATCTGCAATTTGTCTTTTCAAACTGGTACATTTCCAAACCAGATGAAAATTGCTAAGGTCATTCCGCTATATAAAACTGGGAGCAAGCACAACTTTACAAATTACAGACCTGTCTCAATACTGCCACAACTCTCAGAAATACTGGAAAAGCTTTTTAACAATAGAATGGATGCATCTTTGGAAAAACACAAACTATTTTCAGAGAGGCAGTATGGGTTTAGGGTTAACAGATCAACATCACAGGCAATAATGGAATCAATAGAGGAAATCACAAATGCAAATGACAACAAAAAACATGCAATAGGAGTATTCATCGATCTTAAAAAAGCGTTTGATAGAATTAATCATAACATACTATTCAACAAACTGGAAAAATATCGGATAAGGGGACTGGTATTAGACTGGGTAAAGAGTTATTTGAAAGGACGGCAACAGTTTGTAAAGTTGGGTGATTACTGCTCGGGACATTGTTTGCGGGGTCCCCCAGGGGTCAGTATTGGGCCCCAAATTGTTTATCCTGTATATCAATGATATGTGTAAAGTATCTAGATGGTTAACATTGGTCAATTTCGCAGATGACACAAATATTTTTTGTTCAGGAGAAAACATTAAACAAGTGGAAACAGTTATAAACAAGGAAATGAAAAAACTAAAGATATGGTTTGACTGGAATAAATTATCATTAAATGTAAGTAAGACGAAGTTCATGTTGTTTGGCAAATGCACATGGAACACAAAGGTGCGAATAGAATTAGATGGGGTTGAAATGGGTGCATGAAAACAGATTTCTTGGGGTAATAGTTGATGACAGACTGAGTTGGAAACCACACATCAAACATGTACAGTCCAAAGTTTCAAGAAGCATTGCAGTCATACACAAAACAAAACAATTACTGGATCATAATTCTCTTCGCACACTGTACTGTTCACTGGTCTTGCCATATATACATTACTGTGCTGAGGTTTGGGGAAACACCTACAAAACTTCATTACGGTCACTTACTATCCTGCAGAAAAGAGCAATAAGGACTATTCACAAGGTCAACTACTTGGAACATACAAATCCACTTTTTATACAATCAAAACTACTGAAATTCACTGAAATTGTATCTTACCAAACAGCAATCATTATGTATAAGGCAAAAAACAGACAATTACCTGAAAATATACAAAATTTATTTAGGAATCGGGAGGGAGGTTATCAGTTAAGAGGGGAACATAACTTCAAAAGATTAAACAGACGAACAACCTTGAAAAGTTTCTGTATATCTATTTCTGGTGTCAAGCTATGGAACAACCTAAGTGAGGAACTCAAGCAAGTCCAAATATCAATCAGTTCAAGAAAATTTACAAACACATGTTATTTAGCGGGTACAATGGATAATGGTCATTAATGTGTATTGGTGATCATTATTTATAATTGATGTGGCATGGTGATGAGAGGTAGAGATTATGAATGTGTATATGCATGTATGTATCTGTATGTGTATATAGGTGTGTATATGTATGTATGTATGTGTATATATGTATGTATGTATATGTGGGTGTGTATATGTGTATGTAGATATATATATTAATTTCATTTAGACAAAGGGGTGAGAGCTAACAAGCTATGCTTCTTCTCACTCCTTTTCGAATATGTCATTCATTTAATTAATTTTTTCATTATTTTCATTTAATTATTGTTTTGCTTCCTCAAAATCTTCATTTTCATATTATGTTGTGCAAATAATTTGTTAAATAGCAGTTAGGAAGCTATGTACTATTTGCATATTCGGAATAAAATAAAATAAAAATTTAAAAAATTTAAAAATTAAAACCAGTTCAGGTATTTTGGGTAAGCAAAGGTATAGGATCAGGGTGCCTCCCAGAGACCTTACTTTTATCTGAACCTTAACCCTAAATCCAAATTATAGGGCTCTGAAGGAGGAATATACTGGAGGGACTAAATCTGTCATCTGGTTTGGGAACATCTTTGGATCCACGAGGGAAGATCTAGAGGACATGGTTAGGTAGAAGGTAGCTCAAACTTCCAAAGTAATCTGCTACCCAATCACTGGGGCAGGATAGTGGCAGAAAATGGTTGAGGAATGGAATATTATAAACTAGAATGATAAAATAATTAAGATTAAGTCTTGAGACACTTCTTTGACTTTAAAAATGACATAGAGCAGTTTACATTTTTTGGCACTGTAGGTTGTTATATTGGGTCTAATGCAAAACACCCCTTGCCCTACAATTTAGCTCTAGGGCAACGTGTCAAAATTCTTGTTCTTGAAAAGAGTGGTAGGGTAAATAGTTTGCATAAACAGCATCAATGACAACTGATGATGTATGAGGGTCTTGAAGGGTTGTCCCATCTCAAATGGGAAGATTTAAGCCACTGCCCCTAGTAAGTCAGTTCTAAGGGCTAAGAGGGCACTCAAAAACAAACAAACAATATCCTATCAGACAGAAATAGATTAAATAGACAGTGGGATAATTAGACACCTGTCCCAAATTGCCGCCTGGTCTGTTAAGTGATTGAAACAGCCGTAAATCATACAATGATTTTTTTTTTTAATACTGAGCGTTAATCACGCTTTAAAAAAATTAACGGCGTTAAGAGGACGTTGCGTTAACGTGTTATTAACGCATTATTAACGTTAACTTTGACAGCCCTAATATATACATAAACAAAATACACCACAATTCCCAGCAAGATTTTTTAATATTTCAAAATGTGTACATTACTCCAATTTTCTGCACATAACTGCCACAAATAGTTGAGCAATGCAATAGTGTAAAACCTTTGGCTGGAATGTATATTGTTATTATTGTCTGCATCAAATTGTGCTCACTGAAAGAGCCACCTAAATTTCTTGCATCATCATCATCAAATGTCAGAAAACGCTAAAATCCTGCAGTGTTACAGAAAGGATCTGTCCCTTTATCCAGATCTGCACAAGTTGATAGGGTCTATTCTATCTATCTTCTGTTTAATCTATCAGGTCTTGGCAGGGTAGCACACATGGTGATGTGAGTTAGAGTGAGGACCTGCTTGTCTTAGTGTGGGAAGAGAGGAAGAAAATTAAGCTTGCAGGATGAATCCTTCACAACTATACACTCTAATGTTGTTGTAATGTTAGTGGTGGGATACAACTCCAGGCAGAGTTGCAGCATTTAAATGCAACATCCAAGAGCTAGGCAATGATTTTAAGTTATTGAACCATGCCTCTCTCTGTGTGTGCTCACACAATATTTTCACATTTGATATAATTGTATTATGAGTAATGAGTAAGTATCTCATCATAATCACCCTTAGTTACCCTTATTACATCTGTTAAGCTTTCCATTGCAGTTTAAAATGATGACGGTGGTATATTTCGCCACTCCCTATAAATTCTGTAATTTTTTTTATCTTTATGTACAGGGTTGGAGTAGGTAGGAGGTATTTCTGAACTAAGTTGTGTTCATGGGTCTTTTGTTACCAACTACCTTGTCTTATTCATGGCTTGGAGCCACAAAAGGTAATTCTGTTAAGAGGGTGCTGTATGAACTACAGAAGACTACTCTCTCCTGTGTTCCATTCACAGGAAATTACCAAGACAGTGTACAGTCTAGATTACGCATAATAATACACCATAGATCACATAATTCAACATTTGGAAAGTTTGGTATAACTTACAAGGGCGCAAGGGAAGCAGGAGACATTATATCCAATGGGGATGAAGAGGTAGGAGGCATTGCAGTGATCATCCAGTCGGCCTCTGCTGGCATGGTTTCCTGCATCTCTCTCTCACTCTGTTTCATTCACCCTTTAGAGGGTTGTGCAGGTAATCTTTAGTTTCTTCATTCCTTACTTTGTAGAGTCAGAAAGGTGCAGCAGGCCTCTGGTACACCATGCATGCTCTTGTTGCCAGCATGCATATGATGGCAGTTTCCCAGTCACATGAAAGAAAAGCAGGGTTGACAATTTTTCTTGCATTTTAGACAGCTTGCCCTTGCTGCTTAAACTACTTTAACCAAAGGAACACTGAGACTGGAGCACAGATGAGCACAAATCAGATTATTGAGCTGAGTTTTGTATGTTTAGAGTAAACTGGCTACCAGTGTAAGCAGCGTCCTCCTCTGAGGAAATCTGTCTCCAGTAGAAACAAGGTTTACTATCTCACTGGCCTGGAGAATCAATTATATTTATACCCTCATGACTGTCGCCGTGGAGGATGTACAGTCATTTCCCGCAAAGTGTATATCTGTGCGCGCTGGAGTGTCCCAAATCATCAGTGATGTCAAGGGATGGTCATGGGAAATCCTGAGCCCTCTACCCCACGCCTGTACACACACACACACACATACACACACACACACACACACACACACTTACATAAATGTTACAACTGCTTTCGACCAAGAAGAGATATGTTACATCTCAGAGAAATTATTATGAATATAAATACAGAATAGTCTATTCAGTATAGAAAATATGATTTTATAAAATAGAATTAAAAGAATAAAATAGAATGCAATGAAAATGTGTTTTATTTATAACAAAACGAGAGCATGTCATGTCATCGTCTGTAACCCCTTTATTCCTTTTTCAAGGGGTCGTGGGGTTTGTTGCTGGAGCCAATCCCAGCTGTCTCCGAGCGAAGGCAGGGTACACCCTGGACACCTCATCGCAGGGCCCTCAGGAGCAATTTGGGGTTCAGAATCTTGCTCAAGGACACTTCGACATGCATAGAGAGAATAAGAAATAGAAATATGTAAGAACATGTGTGTCCCATAGCTTGCCAGTGTATTTATATCCTCTCCTTTAAATTAAAAGACCCTCTACAGTCGTGAGCGTGAGTCAGTCCAGAGTGGGAGTGTGTGGTCGTAGGTTCAGAGTTAGGCCTTTGACTGGTTAAGAGCTCAATGTATCTACCCAAGTGTGAAGATGAAATGCCTTTGAGGACACACCCTCATACATAGACAACTGAACAGGTCGATTGCCAGTGACTCCCAAAGCAAAATATATCACTGTTCACAAAAGGTAGGTGTAATGCACCTTCGTTGCGCAGGTTAACAGCCCTGATAATAACATTGACCAAGACGTGTTACCAATTCATTCAAGGAGTCCAAGAATATGTTTCACCATAAAGCTAAGTTAACTCACCCATGTCAGTCCCTTCCAACATGCGGGTTAGCTGATGTTAGGCTACACGTTGAACACCACAACCTTCACAGCCTTCTTATCAAACAGCCCCAGCAGTAACTACAGCTATAGCCATTATCACTGTCTTTGTCTTTAGCATGGCCAGATCTAAAGACAATGACAATCACAACCTGTCACAATCCCGGCAGCCCATCATCATATTTATCCTCCACTCTTATTACATTAGCTGTATTAACTAGACTTGTAGAGTTACCTTCATGGACAATGATACATCATAACATAATGATCAGTGCTAGTCATTTTTTAACATTTTATTCTCAGGTCAAACGGACCAGATAATGTTAACCACTGTAATAAATGACCACTATCACATCGCCTTCTGAGATTTACATACAGCCAAAGTAAAACAGATTTATAATTAGACTGACAAGTGTCACAGAAGTTTCACCTGAGACATACTATTGCTGTGAATCCAATTGAATTTTGTGTCAGCAGATTCAGAAACAGCAATGGCTGCACAGATTTTTTTAACAGATTTGACTGTGCCACATCTCCCTCCCCCACCCACCAGAGCTCAGACCTTACTGTGCTGTCACACCACCCCCCTGCCTCTCCCCCTAGTACACCTCTGTCACCCCCACACCACACCACCCCCCTCCACTCCCTGCCTGATCGATCCACACACCCCACCCCAACCTCTCTCAACAGGAGTCACTCCATGGTCCCACCAACACCCCCAGCCTCTCCATAACAGCTAAGTATGGAAGGAGCTGAGGAGGACCAAGGCAAGGAAGGCTACTGGCCCTGATGGCATCAACTCCAGATTGCTGGAGGACTCTGCAGATCAGCTCTGTGGAGTACTCCTGCACATATTCAACCTGAGCCTCAGTCTGGAGAGAGTCCCACTCCTGTGGAAAACATCATGCGTGGTTCCTGTACCAGAGACTGCGCACCCCAGGGAGCCTAACCACTTCAGGCCAGTGGCTTTGACCTATCACCTTATGAAAACCATGGAGAGGATGGTTCTCACTCACCTTCGACACCTGGTTAACAGCAAGACAGACCCCCTGCAGTTTGCTTATCAACCTGGCATTGGTGTGGATGACGCTGTCATTTACCTGCTGCACAGGTCATTTTCACATCTGGAGAGCACCGGGAGTACTGTGGGAGTCATGTTTTTTGACTTCTCCAGTGCTTTCAACACAATCCACACATCACTGCTCAGGGGGAAGCTGGAATGAATGTCTGTGTGTCTGATGTGGTAATCTGCAGCACAGGAGCTCCACAGGGGACAGTGTTCTCTCCTTTCCTCTTTACACTCTACACATCAGACTTCAGTTATAACACGGACAGCTGCCACCTCCAAAATTTCTCTGACGATAAAGCCATCATTGCACTTGTGACAGAGGGGAACGATCTGGAGTACAGGAAGGTAATCACCAACTTTGTCGCCTGGTGCGAACTGAACCACCTGTTCTTCAAAGCCAGAAAGACAAAGGAAGTGGTGATTGATCTCAGGAGGAAGGCTCCTTGTCAGGGACCGAGCTACCAGGCATGAGAAGGCACAGTGTAATTTTCAAATAATACGTTTTATTAATAAAAATGAAAACTAGAACTGCAAGCAGTTTGAACGGGGGCCAAGCCCCCCGCGCGACTTGGACCCCGCGCACGGCAGAGCCCACGGAAGTTGGCCCCAAAGGATGACGGGCTTGGGGCAAAAGTGAGGACACAGGCCAACGTCTGAGCCGTGGTATTCGCTGTAATGGGAAGTGCACGGGAAGTGCAAAAGGCTGAATGTGTGCCGATTTGGATTTGTTGTAATAAGCTACGCCCACATTGACCAGCTATGACCACCTTCAAGATATGGCCTCAGGATTGGCCCTCCATCATATGACCAAATTTCCTAAAAATCAGTGCAGCCATTCAAGAGATCTACACTTCCCATATTTTTAGAGCCCCCTAGTGGCCAAACTTCGCCAAATTCAGCTCATCTCTTCCCAGTATCATGGCAACCGAGGATCTCAAATTATTGGTGTTAATAGCATTTAGTTTGACAGAGATATGAAACAGTTTATAGTTTATAGTTTTAAAGCTAGCTACAGAAATTTGTTCGTTAATAATTTGCACATTTTTTGACTGAGCAGAATTCTTTTGATAACTTTAGATCAGGTCCAGCTGAAGATTGTACGTGGCAAGTTTCACGCAGATCGGACAAAATCCCAAGGATTTCGAAAAAGTAGGTTTTGCATATGTGGCGCTTTAGCGAGCGCAATGTGCAGCAGAAGTGGGCGTGTCCTATGTCAGAAAACCCAGCTCTATTCAGGGAACATATTGATATAAGGTTTGCGAATGTGTTATTTAAAATGTGGAAGTGATAGGCAAAAACGCGATTGCATCCATTATAGGGCCACCCACTGGAGTACTGATGTGCAATTTTTGGTACGGAAGAACTGTGTCCTATTCGGTCTGTACAATATAAATGTCAAAGCTCTCAGCATAATAGTTTGGCTGAAATTACAGTTTGTTGCTTATCTTGTAATAAGCCACGCCCACATTGAGCAGTCATGACCACCTTGAAGATATGGCCTCAGGATTGGCCCTACATCATACCAACTAAATTTCTTAAAAATTGGTGTAGCAGTTCAAGAGATATAGTAGGTTTTGCACATGTGGCTATTTAGCAAACAAATTGCGCAGCAGAAGTGGGCGTGTCCTATGTCAGAAAACCCAACCGTATTCAGGGAACATATGGATATAAGGTTTGCGAATGTGTCATTTTAGTGGAAGTTACAGGCAAGAACGCAATTGCATCCATTATAGCTCCAAATAGTGGTTTACATGTTTATAGCGAGCTACAGAAATTTGTTTGTGAATAATTAGCGCATTTTTTGATCGAGCAAAATTCTTTTGATAACTTCAGATCAGATCCAGCTGAAGAGTGTACGTGGCAAGTTTCACGCAGATTGTAAAAACAATAGGGACCTCGCAGGTTCCCTGCTCAGGCCCTAATTAGGGGGCCAAGCCCGAGGGGCCAAGGGAACGCGTATGTAAGCATACGCGTTTCCTAGGACCAGCGGTGCCAGGAACCCTATTGTAATTGTAAAGATCTTTATTTTTATTTGTATCTGGCTCAAAGTGGTGCTGCAGCCTAAACCATGCAAGGGAGGGCGGTGCAATTTGGAGGGTTGGTCCAGACTCCTGCGAATATCTCACACACAAAAAACTACATATATCCGCCTGCAGGGGGCACTATAACAGACGTTTTTGCGTATAACTCCCACACCGTATGTCGTACATTCAAAAACCTTGGATCCCCAGATTCCCTGAATGGAGCTGAATCACTTTGCAATTGGCCACATCCATTTCCGTTTGGAAAGTTTTTTTGCAAAATCGCAAAAACTGGAAAACCTACTTTGTCGAACTCCTCCTTGGGATTTTGTCCGATCTGCGTGAAATTTGGCACATGCACTCTTCAGCTGTACCTGATCTAAAGTTATCAAAAGAATTTTCCTCGGTCAAAAAATGCGCAAATTATTAACAAACACATTTCTGTAGCAAGCTATAAAAATGTAAACTGTTTGATATCTCGGTCAAACTAAATGCTATTAAAGCCAAATTTCAGATCCTTGGTTGCCATGACACTGGGAAGGGATGAGCCGACTTTGACCAATAGGGGGGCGCTAAAAATATGGGAAGTTTATATCTCTTGAACGGCTATACCGATTTTTACGAAATTTGGTCAGTATGAGGTAGGCCAATCCTGAGGCCATATCTAGAAGGTGGTCATGACTGGTCAATGTGGGCGTGGCTTATTACAACATAAACAACAAACATTAATTTCAGCCAAACTGTTATGCTGAGAGCTTTGAAATGTATATGGTACATAAATATTAGGACACAGTTTTTCCATACCAGAAATTGCACATGTACTCCACTAGGTGGCGCTATAATGGATGCAATCGCGTTTTTGCCTGTAACTTCCACATTTTAAATAACACATTCGCAAACCTTATATCCATATGTTCCTTAAATAGAGCTGGGTTTTCTGACATAAGACACGCCCACTTCTGCTGCACATTTCGTTCGCTAAATCGCCACATATGCAAAACCTACTTTTTCGAACTCCTCCGTGGGATTTTGTCCGATCTGCGTGAATCTTGGCATGTACACTCTTCAGCTGGACCTGGTCTAAAGTTATCAAAAGAATTTTGCTCGGTCAAAAGATGCGGAAATTATTAACGAACACATTTCTGTCGCGAGCTATAAAAATGTAAACTGTTTGATATCTTGGTCAAACTAAATGTTATTAACACCAAATTTCCGATCCTTGGTTGCCATGACACTGGGAAGGGATGAGCCGAATTTGGCAAATTTTGGCCACTAGGGGGCGCAAAAAAATATGGGAAGTTAATATCTCTTGAACGCCTGCACCGATTTTTACGAAATTTGGTCGGTATGATGTAGGGCCATTCCTGAGGCCATATCTTGAAGGTGGTCATGACTGCTCAATGTGGGCGTGGCTTAGTACAAGATAAACAACAAACATTAATTTCAGCCAAACTATTATGCTGAGAGCTTTGAAATGTATATGGTACATAAAGAATAGGACACAGTTCTTTCATACCAAAAATTGCACATGTACTCCACTAGGTGGTGCTATAATGGATGCAATCGCGTTTTTGCCTGTAACATACACATTTTCAATAACATATTCGCAAACCTTATATCCATATGTTCCCCTAATAGAACTGGGTTTTCTGACATTGGACACGCCCACTTCTGCTGCACATTTTGTTTGCTAAACTGCCGCATATGAAAAACCTACTTTTTCAAACTCCTCCTACAATTTAAGCGCCATCTGCCTGAAACTTTGCGCATACAATCTCCAGAAGTGTCTGATGAAGGGTTATCAAAAGAATTTTGGCACTCCAAAAAATCTGCTAGTTATAACCAAACAATCTTTTTTGCTTGCTAAAAAACACAAATTGTTTCATATTTCCTTGGTTGGCATGAGACTGGGAAGGGATGAGCCGAATTTGGTGAAGTTTGGCCACGAGGGGGCGCTAAAAAGATGAGAAATTTATATCTCCTCAACGGCTACACCGATTTTTTACGAAATTTGGTCGGTATGATGTAGGACCAATCCTTAGGCCATATCTTGAAGGTGGTCATCATGACTGGTCAAATGTGGGGTAGGCTTATTACAACATATCAAAATAGGCACATATTCAGCCTTTTGCACTTCCAGCGCACTTCCCATTACAGCAAATACCACGGCTCAGACGTTAGACTGTGTCCTCAGTTTAGCCCCGACCCCGGCATCCTCTGGGGCCAACTTCGGTGGGCTCTGCGGTGCGCAGGGTCCGAGTTGCGTGGGGGGGCTTGGCCCCCGTTCATAACTGCTTGCAGTTCTAGTTTTATTTTTTTCTTTGTCCTAAATGATTGCATCTTTCACTGCCTGAACATACCCCAAAACTCACCAAACTTGGAATATAAGTCACAAAAATGTTATAATCTATTGTCCTCCTGAATTTCCACCACTAGGTGGTGCTACAATTAAGGAAAGTGCGTTTTGGCTTATAACTCCCATATACTTTGTTGCATCTTGTGGTAGAGGCCCCGCCCATTTCCACCAACCGTTTTTTTGCTACATCGCAAAATGTTGAAAACGTACTTTTTCGAACTCCTCCCAGGCAATTTCACATATTTGCACGAAACTTGGCACACAGCATCTGTGGACCCTCCTGACAAAAAGTTATTAAAAGAATTTTGATAGGCCAAACAATACTCAAGTTATTAAATAACAATTTCCTGCAGATTTGATTTAAAACAGGAAGTATTATGTATCTCCACATTGGTGTGGTCTAATGACATGAAACTCAGATTACTATTTCCCCATGGGCCCCTGAGGGTCTGTGCAAAAATTCGGGCAATGACCACAAGGTGGCGCCCTTTAAATTGAACTATTTTATATCTCCACAACGATTCATCGGACTAACACGAAACTTAGTACAATCATTGTCAGTGCCCTCCTGAGGACAGCTGAGAAAGAGTTTACCAATCTGACTCTAGATGGTGCTGTGGTGCCAATTTAATTTTATATTTGGCACTGTGCCCACACCATAACACTTCAAATTCATAGAGGTGCTATAGAATGGCCCCTGTGACTTGCACACCAAAAATGACCAGCAGGTGACGCTATTTTCAATGCAAAAGTGTTTTTAGCCCATAACTCCCACATAATATGTCTAAATTGTGTGGTGTAGGCCACAAAAGGCCAGTAAATGAGGAAATCTTCAAATCCTCTTCAAAACTCTTTGACTTTTTGAACTATTGGGCATGTACTCAGCTTCTTAAAATCTTTTACCATTTTGAAATCATCACAATTTTAGTTTTAAGGATTTTAAGGCCATCTTCTAATTTTATAATGGGTGTGTATTGCGTGAGCTAGAGTGCGTGACATCATCGCTAGAGTGGAGAGCAGCTAGAAAAAAATATTTTGGTGATAACCATTACCTTTTTTCCCCAAAAATGTCAGGAATTTGGGAGGCGTTTTCCCATTCATTCTTATGGGGACATTTTCTACTTTGCCTCTGCTACTGCTCCAGCATGTGTGCAGCCACAGAAATTGTAAGAAAGCTCTGCAGGTAAAGGTGCAACAGCACCCTCTACTGGTGCAAAGACAACTAGCAGTGAACAAGTCAGGACTTGCTCAGTCACACTGAAATGCAGCAGACCAGCCAGTGAGCAGACCCTGTGAAGCTGCATGGACTTTCTGTGTGCTTCTCTAATGATGTGTGCATTCTTGAGGATATGTAAGTGGTTTCTGCTTATAGTTATGGATAATTTGATCACTATTGCAGTTGTGTTATTTTACATGGAAATATGTTGTGTGAGTTTGAGTTACCTCAGTAGCCTGTGTCTCAGTAGTAGTTAGCTGCACTTTGCTTGCACTGCAGCTACATTTGGATTGTGAGGACTTAATGATGAATATTTCGTTTGTAATGTCGATTTTGAAACTCAGGCTATTTGTTGTGATTGTGACCATACTTGTTAGAGTTTAAAGGTCGAATTATTTACTGAGGTTAACAGTCAGTATATAAAGCTATCATGCTGTTTAGCAGTCTATAGGGCCAAACACTGTACTCCTCTCATCATTTGTTCTTTATGTAGATTGAAGAGAGTTCCTCAGATTTCAGCATACATTGTTTAATAGCGGCAGGAGGAGCAGCCCACCAAATCACAGGAAAAACATCCTCAATGGAAGGTGTTGCGTTGACAAGCCCGGCGGCAGCATGCATCAACAGCAGCAAGCCCGACGCGCATGGATTGCGAGGGCCCGTTCATCGCTGCTTGCAGCTTTAATTATAAAGCTGAAACTTGAACACAGACTAGAGAACTTAAAGAAAACTACAACTATAATATACTATTTGCTGAGTATACACTGTTTAATTATGTTAATATGCTACAGTGTAGGATGCTGCATTAGTGCAAGTCAGGTGGATATTGCTGTGGTAGCAAGATGCATGACTGTCCATGGATGCTAGAATTAAGTGTGCATTGACAGCTGAATAATACAATATACACAATAGCGAGAACACAGCTTATTGTTTAATTAACAATTGAATGTAACATTTTTGCCTGCTTATCTGTCTGATTGACAGTTTTATTGATCACTGTGATAGCTTTGACTTGGTATGAAGCTGTTCCAATATAAAAAAAAAATAGCTTCGATGTAGTTAAGCTACTTTTGCCATTTTGCTGTAGCTTAGCTTGCTACATTTCTTTGGGGGGTAGCTTCGGTGTAAGCTAAATTTAATGTAGAGTAACTTGTAGCTTAGCCCACTACACTTTCCGAGTAGCTTGCCCAACACTGTCAGGAAGTATGCTGCCGAGTTTTACAGAAACTTGTTTAAGAGTGTGTGGACACATCATCCAGATGTGCACAGCAGCTTCCTCAGCGGTCTCCCTCAGGCCAGTGAGGCTGACAACAGCAAACTGGCAGCAGAGGTAATGCTGCAGGAGCTCCACACTGCCACCATGAGCCTGCAGAGCGGCAGACCTCCATGCATGGATGGCCTTCCTGCTGACTTTTACAAGTCTTTCTGGTCCATAATAGGACCAAATCTGCTAGAGGTAATTAATGAAAGCCTGAAGACCGGCAAAATGCCTCTGAGCTGCAGGAGGGCCGCAATAACCCTACTGCCTAAAAAGGGAGACCTGCAAGAACTTAAAAACTGGAGGCCGGTCTCATTGCTGTGCACAGATTATAAGATCCTGTCCAAAGCTCTGGCCCTTAGACTGAGAAAGGTGATGGCGTCCATCGTCCACCCTGACCAGACCTACTGTGTGCCCGGCAGGCTCAACAGTGACAACGTCACTTTAATTCGAGACGTTTTGGAGTTCTCCAGTTCATTGGGTATAGAGACTGGTCTGATTTCAATAGACTCAATTCAATAGACACTTCAAAGAACTCTCCGAGTTGGCACACTTCACTTGAAGTCTCATTGTGGCTGTGCTGGCTTGAGCTGGAGTCCACACAGGTAAGTTTTTACCAAGCTTTAATTAAATTTAGTTAAAATGATAGGGGAATTTTGTTCTGAGTTGTGTTGTGCAGTATTTTGTACGTAGTTTAATGGAGAAAGCGACCTACACATTTTCAACATTTAAACGTTTTCAGTCATTAGCAAAAGCTAATGGCTAACTGATGTTAGCGGCGCTGCATCAGTTTGCTGCAAGCTTGTCTAGGCAAATACAGTTAAAACAGGACAGGCATGTTACCTTCTGACTGGTTGTGTTAAGTCATGCTAGCTAACTTGTTACAGCCACAAGAGTAGCCGTTAGGTTATTATTGCTAACTCAAAATTGTGGTCGCAAAATTAGCTTACATTTCATGTCATCTTACAGGAGTGTTGGCGGTGTTACTACGCTGTGGTAATAAGACTCGTGCTCCGTCTCTGCTCCGAGAGATTGGAGCCGGCTGACAGGCTGCGGCTCCGTCCGCTGTGTTAGTTGGCTGCCTGCCTTTCTACTCAGTTCTCTACCATCTGCTGCCGGTCTCAGTAAATGACTGTGTTGAGACCGTGGTGACTTATTAAGTTAACGTTAAACTATAACATGATTATTATCTGCGCGGGTGGAGCAATGTGTTCGTGTGTGGAAGGTAGGCTACAGTTATTATACAGCCGTAATATAGACCTATATTGTGCACATTTATGACGATATGTTCAACGTGTGGTTAGGTCACATTCTCACAGTGCACCTTCATTAATATAAACTTCAACCTCAAAGTTCTCTGTCCTCAGACCTGTCTGTCCTGTCCCTGAACATCACACAGGGACAACAGAGAGCTGCTTGTGTAACGTTTACATCAGGCTGAGTTCAATAAATCACTATGCTACTGTGATTTAAGTATTAAAATAATAAGATGTAATTGATATCAGATTTAATATCATCACAATAGTGTAGTGGCAGAAAAAGACCAATTCACTTGTATCAAATACTGTGTTGGTCAGAAGTTACTGCTTGTCTGTTGATTTAAAAAAAAGTTGAAATATTTCCATGTATGACCCATTCTGGGTTACATTAGAAGTCAACTTGAATTATAATTATATTGTCAGTCTTGTCAACTCTAGTGTTAACATTGTCATTAAATTTAAACATGTTTAAAATTTCTGCTGACTGCTTTACTAATCCCCAGCAAATTGTCATATTTGTTTTTCAGACTGAAATTAATCCAGTGCAAAATCTGCAAGTTCACCCACGCCGTTGAAGCTGTTCTGCTGAAACACTATCGACTGCATCACAGAGGTTCAACCTGGCCTTGCATCCACAGGGACTGCTGTTGCATTTTTAGAACCATTAGTGCTTTGAAATCACATCTTTCAAGAATGCACAGGACTGTCCAAAGGCAAGAGAATTTATCATTTCAGTGCTGGTTGTGTGAATACAAGGACATTTGCTGTAAAAAAAAAAAAATTCCTTTGCATCATCACCTTAGATGCAGAGAGATAGTGTGTTGCCCATTCGTTGGGTGCAGCTTTAAAACCAACCACCTTAATAGTTTTACTGGACATACATCATGGAATCATAAAAACTATAAGCTTAGAGATTTTCTGACACCAGTCAGGGTCATTACTGATTTTCAGTCTAATGACACAGATCAGCCATGTAATGTTGATCCTGAAGCTGGATTTTCTTTAACAAGCAGTCCTAGATTGGATTACACAGAAAAAGGTAAATCTGATTGTGTACAGAATGTAGACTCTGAAATACTTGAGCACAGATTAGCTTCCCTTTTTCTTCGTATGCAATGTTTGCTACATGTGTCCAAACATGCAATACAGGCAATTATAGAATAATTTAATTACATTTTGTCCCTTTCCAAGTTTCATACAACTGAAATTCTCAAAGAGGTTTTTGCAAAACATCATATTGAAGTTGAGGAAGAAGTTATTCAAGAGATAAGTAATATTGTGTTTGAAAAAAATCCAGTACTTGTTACTACATCAGAAAAAGGTCAATTATCAACAGATTATTGGAGAAACAGATATTTCAGGGAGCATTTCTCCATCATTGAACCAACTGAGTTATTGTATGATTGGACTTCAAGAAAAGCCTTTGTTTATGTTTCTGTGAATCAGGTTATTGAGCTTTTATTGAATAGAGCAGAGTTTCTAGAAAAACTTGTTTTCAGTGAAGAGTCCACTCCAGGGTTTTACAAGACTTTTCAAGATGGTTCTTATTTTAAGCAAAATGAACATTTTGGAGAACAGGAGCTGCTTATTGCATTAGGTCTGTATATAGGTGATTTTGAATTGTGTAACCCATTAGGCACATCCAAGAAGATTACTGCTGTTTATTGGGTTATTCTTAATTTACCCTCAAAGTTTTGTTCTGCTTTACACTCAATTCATCTTGCTCTTCTTGGAAAGACTTGTTATGTTAAGCAGTTTGGTTATGAAAAGTTTCTCAGTCCTTTAATTAAGGATTTAAAGTCACTGGAACAAACAGGGGTCTTTGTGCAAACTCTTAACAACTACGTAAAAGTTTCAGCATTTTGTGTCTGTGCAGACAATTTAGGAGCTCATGCACTTGCTGGCTTTCAGGAGAGTTTCAATGTAAAGAATTTCTGTAGATTTTGTTTAACAAATCGAGGTGAAATAACAACTACGGCAATTTCTGATTTTCAACTACACTCCAGGGAACAGCACAATACATTTCTGCTACAACTTAGTCATGAAAATGTTCCACATGTAAATGATGTTAAAAGTGAATGTGTTCTAAGTAAGCATCTGTCATATTTTCACCCTGTCACTGGTTTTCCTCCAGACATATTGCATGACTTTTTTGAAGGTGTTATTCCTGTTTAACTGTCTTTGTGTCTGAAGAAATTCATTCCAAATTCACGAGGTATCAGCTTAACAAGAGACATGAAGATAGAAATTTTGGACAAGATTGCTCAGGCAGTTTTTGAAGTGAAAGCCTATCCTGATGAAGACCAGATTGAGTCAGTTGCTTCTGCTCTCATCGGTAGACACCCCTGCCTTCGAGAACCAGGCAGTGAAACCGGGTATGGATGGAAAATGAGCATAAAATACAAACTTGGCAATTACAGGTCCAAACTGCGTCAGGCAGGCTGTATTTAGGTTAGCATTAACCAGAAAAAGAGGAGCTGTGAAGATGATGGTGCAGGTCTTTCTCTGAAGAGAGCAAAGCGAGGTGAGATTAACCATGTCCCTGACCATCCAGAAAACCATAATGATGACTCACTGGAGGATGAAAGACTGACTCTGGTTGAGGAGTTTAAGAAGAAGAACAAGAATGTTGCACTCATCAGACAAAAGATGAAGCTGACTTTCTCCTTGAGGCACAAGGAGACCGTGGAGCTGCAGCCTATGGTGTCAGAGGTTCTGGAACGGTGGCCAGCTCTGTTTTGCGTGGCAGAGGTAAGCAGTTGAACCAAGAATGTATTATGTTGTTTTTATAATTTAGTCGTTTTTTAAAAGAGTAGAATAGTTGTGTGTTCATTACAATGCCTATTTACAATGCCTACAATGAATTTTTTTATTGAGGATTTCGATTTTCTGTTCACATTTTTCAACAGATTTGGGAATAGTTTTATCGCATCACGAACAAGAACCTAATGGACAACTTCAAAGCAGCCCTTCATCAGCACACCTGGAGGCTCCTGAGACTGTATTGGGTGAGGAGGACAGCTTTTTCATCTGAGATGGATCAGCTCCTTAACAGCCTGGATCAAGAGGTGAATTCTAGGGTTAGGTAATGTAGTAATTTAATAACTCTGAACATTATGCATATAAAAAGTAATTTTGCCGTGTAGTGACAAACCCTCAGAATAAATGCATGGGTATCTAAGGGACTGACACAATAGCACAAACAAGCGAACCAATACAGGTAGTGGTTGATCAAAGACATAGAATTACTGAGATATAGTGGCTTTTTCTTGTTAAACAAAGGCTTTCTTAATCTTTAAAAAAAGATATTGCTCTGTAGGGATCCTTCTCATAATGTTCTCAAGACATTGATAATGATATTAGTCTGTCAGTGACACAAAAAGCACTTTCACCTTGACAGTTTGCATTTACTCGGCCCTGATGAAAGGGATTTGATGCTGGTACAGTTTAAATAAAACAAATGTTTTGAATGTATATTGCATCTGTAATTATTTATACATTAAATTAGAAGTTATTGGTTACATTATATTATTTATATTACATTATAAACTATGCAGTGTGCAATTTTAAATTCCTCTTAAATGATTCTGCTATACTAACTTAAACAAATTTAAGTGGATTCTGTATAAGAATTCAGTTATTACAATGCAACTGACAGGAGAGTTGGCAGAAGTAAGTTTTCAGAGTTATTACAATGTAAAATTTTAAGTTAGTACAACTTACAGTTGAGTTGACAAAAATTCAGAATTCAGAGTTGAGCAAACTCAAAAGCAAAACTTAAAATATTTAGTTCAGTTGCCCAACTTAAAAGTTTATCGAAGTTTGTTGCCTTGAAATTTTGAGTTCACTCAACTTTTATTTTTTTGCAGTGTGGGTTCAACCCTGGCTTCATAGCCATGGTCCGAGTTCTCTATAATGACATTGCGAGCGTTCTGAAAATTAACGGCAGGCTGAGTGCACCATTTGAGATCCAGAGAGGGGTAAGGCAGGGCTGCTCTCTATCTGGGATGTTATATTCGGTAGCCATCGAGCCTCTGCTCCACAAACTCGGTTTCTCTCCTGACTAAAATTCAGTCGGTTTTAGTGGATTTTATTTGGGACAAGTTGTACTGGGTCCCACAGAGTGTCCTGTTTTTACCTAAAGAAGAGGGGGGGGCAAGGCCTGGTCCATCTGGTCCATCGGGTCCTCTTTCCGCCTCCAGTTTATTCAAAGATTACTGACCGGACCAAAGGACACTCTGTGGAGACCCCTGTGCATTCTGCAGGGTTTTAAAGGCCTGGGTCATGATTTTAATTTATTTTTAATGAACATACCGAACATAAGCACATCTCCTTTGCCTGCTTTTTATAAAAGTGTTTTTAGAGTGTGGAACCTGCTGAGGAAAGAGAGGAGGGGGCAAGCGGACTCCCTGCACTGGATCCTCCAATCTGGGTGGGTCAGAGTCTGGCCACAAGACGGCAGACTGTGAGGGTTGTTAATCTGGGGCAGGTGGTGGCGCTGGCGGGGCCCCGGATGGATGATCCCTCTGGACTCGCTGCCCGGCTGGGACTGACGTCAGTGAGGGTCACACAAAAACTCTTAGAACACTGGAAACAGAGACTCACAGGACATGACCACCCGCTTTTAAACTCCTCTTTTAATCAAACAGAGATCCTTTCCTGACATTTTCCTGGCACCGGATTTTAAAGACTGCTCTGGGATTTCAATGGAATATACACACATCGCACCACTGGATGGTACCACATGTAGGAACATGCCCTCGTCGCTTATGCCACAACAAGGAGATGTGATCTACATGTCTGTGTCCATTTCACCTATCACCTAATTCCCTGCCACCTCATCATGACCTGGTCCCTTTTTCCCCTTCTCCCTGCACCTCACTAGTTAGAAGAACACCATGTGACATGCCATAAACAGGCACGCTTGCGGGAAGAGACTCCTTTTACAGTCCACTAGAGAAACCGCCGGACTCCCTTCAATCACCTATTATATTATAACTGTGGTTACAAACAAAAGCAGGTCTGTGGACTTAATATTCCCTCACCCAACTTCCTGTCCGAGAACAAGAGCCTTGTGTAAGGATACTCACCATCATCAGACTGTCCCATGCTACCGTGAAATCAATAGTCATAAAAGAGAACCATAAACATTTCCATACTAACAAGAGAAGTGGAGAGAGTCCTGATATTTTCCTAATTCAAGAAAGATGCAAAGATTCTCTCTTTAACAATATATTCTTCCACAGCAGGACCAGATCTACATTTTGATATGTAACTTATCTTCCTGATGTAATCCTAACCCAAGTTACTAATTTTTGATTCTAACATCTGAGTGTCTGATGTAGCCACAGTGCCACCTCCTGGTAAGTTTTGGTACACAGAAAAATTGGCAGTGTTAATCCAACACTTAAAGAGTTAATTTTAACACTGAGTCAGTGAACATATGGTCCTAATCTACACAGTGTAAAAGTAACACTGAACATAGTGTTGAATTTTCAGAGTTAGTTCAACTCTGATAAGAGTTAATATTTTACACTACACTACACTGAGCATTGTTAATCAAGTTTTACACTATGAGGGACATAACACCCATAGTGTTATTTACATTGACTCTTCAGATCTTAAGTGTCAATCAGAATTTACTCTTATTAATTCACTCATCAGTGTCAAACCTATTTAACACTCAGTGTTCATTAAGAAATTACTACCAACAGTGTTGATTTTAGATTCACTCCTGCTAGTGTTAAACATAATTTACTCAGGTATTTACACCCTATAAGTGTTATTCTTACCTAACACGTTCATGATTAAAGCTTTTTAATTTAATGTGTTTTTAGATAGAATTACTTCTAATACTTTACCATATCCAGCTAACACTTAAACTTAAAATACTAACAGGGAGAAAAACAAAAAACACCATTAAATCCATGTCTTAATACAAATTTATTAAAAATAAAATCCTTAACCCTCCAGGTTTAGTTGACATTTTCTTTAAATTTTGAGATCCAAGTGTGACAGGCAGCTCCCTTATCACATGCTTACGAACAATTAAACTTCACTTTCAGTTTAAAAGATGAAAAACAAAACCATTGCTCTTTAAAAGACATGGTACATTTAAAATTGAACATTTTTAACCATTTCTCGTAACACTGAAAATATGTGCGTTAAGTGCATTTCAGACGACCAAAACATCAGGGGATAATTCCAGCCATTTTCAACCTCTTGGCCACAATCAGGAATGATTTGCCAATTTGCAACCTCATTTGATCTATTCACATTAGGGACATAGTGTGAAAAATTCCTGCAGTTGCTGCTAATGCTCTCTAAGACTTTGGGGGTACTCTACATGTCAAATCATGTCACTGTTAGTGGAAGAACAGATTTTGCAGCTGCATGAACATTGCCAACAACGGTAAGCATTTCTTCTCACATTATATCCCTAATGTGGATAGATTGAGACGAGGTTGACAATAGTGACAACCATAGTGGCTCAACTGCAAAGATCTTGGCTGGAATCAATCAGTACAGTGCCACATGATAAAAAAAAAAATATGAATAACAATAACTATTCTTTTTAAAACATTGTTAAAATGCAACAAACCACCCTTAGGAAGACACGACTGACAAAGGGAATTTTCAATAGGAAGATATATATATGGCAGCAGGATTACTGTAGCCACATAAACAACTGTTGGTGATCATCAATAAATGACTGGGATTTGATTTATTTTGTTTCATTTTATCAAATATTCAAGTTGTGTATTAGAATTAGAATTGACACAATCAGACAAATTCCGTTGTTATCTTGCACCTTTTCATCCTGCTGCCTGATCCTCCAGTGGAAACATTGAAAAATTCAACATCTTTAAAATCTGCTCCAAACATTGCATTAACAGTCACTGTTTAATGCTGCATTAGATGGCAATATGGAACTATAAAAAGGGAGGACTCTGTTGGTCCGTATGCCATTTGAACATCTGCTGGTTTAAAGTACAGCAACTCTTCAACATCAAACACTCTAAGCGCCTGGAATGGCTTCAACAAAATTTTAAATGAATGGTAATGTTCATCAAAAAAAACAGTCTCTACACCTGAGCCAGTAAGAATAACTTGCTCATCTTTCACAATAGTAGTCCTGATCTTACAAAATACTGGCATCTCATCAACTACCTCAACACATACTGTTAAGCCAGGGCGATATTCAGTGCCATGGTGCTTCAACCACCTCACTGACAGAACATTAGTAGATATTGCAGTGTTAAGTTTGGCAGCAATGTCAGGACCTTCTTTCAATTCTCCAAGCTGCACCATCTTTCCTGGACCAATAGTTAATCTGCACTGGCTGAAAGATTCCCAATACAAGGCCATGTATTTTTGGTGCTTTTTGGCTAATGTCTTAGTGACATTTTTGAAACTCTTTACTCCTCCTCTCCTCCTCTACTCCTCTGTTGGGTCTTGAAATATTTATGCTTTGCCTCGTACCGCATACACCAGGTATGCAGAATTGGTCCAATATTTCTGATACAGCGAGGATAATGCGTCATGAAATGGTGCTTGGGCAAGAGATTTCTATCAGGAAACAGGCGCTTAAAAAGCTGATGATGCTCAACAATAATGTGTTTCAGGAAGGTGGTCATACCATCCGTTAGGACTGGAGCAAACACAATATTCACTATCTGCAGAAGCAATATTAAAAGATGCCAGTACTCATCATCTCATCCCTCTGCACTAGATCACCAAATATTAATGGCATGTTGCGCAATAAACACCAGGACTGTCCATCAAATAACTTAACTGCAGGGGGCCGATTTCTCCTCTCAGTGTAACCATAGTTAAATTACTGTATTCTACCAGCCAGTTGTTTAGCAGTTAAGAAGTTCTTCTGCACATACTCCAATACAAGTTTTACCTCCAACTGTGCAACTCCTTCTAAAATGTCATGCATGATATCGACTGAAAAATTATCAGTTGTGTTGAAATATTTCAGAGAGTTCAACAAACATGAACGCTTCACGCCATATACATGAGGTTGTTGTGGATTTGTTTGCATAGTATGGCAATGTTCTGCATGCATCTCTTTTGTTCGCAATGTCATGCTTTCTTCATCCTCACAGAACACAGTTTGAAAATCACATTTCTCTATGATACAGAAACGACAACAATTCCGAGCACTGAACGACTCCACAAACCCAAACAGTCCATGTATACCAAGATTATCCCCTGTGACTTGCGTGATGCTGCCATGAACAGGACTTTTGAACATGGGAACTTTAATCCCGTCGGTTTCAAGTACTTTCAGGTCACTGACGATTGGCTCAAGTATGGCGTCAAACCCATAGGTTTTTATATCTTGAGCATGAAACAGTGCACACAAATGAATATTAACTAAAGAGGAATTAAACTTTGGTGGAAAATTTCTCAATGTAAAATATATGCCCCCCAATTTATGTACACCTTTTTTGGACCCCAAAGGATTAGCAGTCTCGAAGTCGTCATAAAATAATTGAATTTGTAATGCATAATTTTCATTTGAAAAAAGAGGATGTGTCTTCATATACAACCCATCTTTTAAATCGAAATATACACCGTCTTTGGGAGTGTGACTTGACATAAACGTATCACTGAGGTTTGGATTTCTGAGAATAGACTGCAGTGTTTCTAGAATTGGAACATAGGCAAATTTGTCTGTTACAACTACCTGATCATAGGTTCCAGTACCTCTGTTTCTTCTGTTTTCAAATCTGACACCAAGTACCTTTGCGACAGGTTCCACAGTTCCCCATTTCTGTTCAAAATATGCATTACGTTTTGATTCAGAATTCAATGAACTAAAAGGGTTTTCAATTTTTTCAAAACTTTGTTCAATTTTAGTTTTTGTACCAGTATCCTGAGAAGATAAACATTTCAAAGCTGCATCTTTAGCTTGATTCTGTATCTCTACTACTATTCCCTCCATGGATGATACAAAACTATTTAAAGTAGATTGGCCTACACCAGCAACCTGAAGCTGTGCAATGGCAGACGCACACAGATCACGAGTACTCATGGTGGATACCGGCAGGACTTGAGAGCTACTGGCTGCTTCTTCAAAATCTTGTGACTGACCATTATCTGTAACACCATCACTGACTACTATGTCATCAGTTTCAACACGATCAATTTTGTCAGCATGTTTTGTGTTAAGATGTTTCCTGAATCCTGAAAACGTACCAAAAACATGACAACATCCTCTCTGAGCACATTTCAGGCGAAGTGATTTACCAGGACAGAAACCATGAATCAGTCGCATATGCCTCACAAGACTGTTGGTACTCACAAAATGAGTCTGGCAAACAAAACATATCAACCCCATGGTATTAACTGAGACAGGTTAAATCCGAAAATCACTCACAATACCCAAAAAACAATACCATTGCATTGACAGAAAAACGGCAAAAGTTGCCCACCCCGTGTGTCAATGTTTGCATTAACTAGTGTAGGAGTCTGGCCCTGACCTCGGCAACACGTGGGCTCTCCTGGACTTTGCCGATATCTATGTTGTAAACAGTTGTTTGTATGAAGGTGTACATGTTGTGGAGCACCGGATTGTAAATGGTACCAAATACAAAGTGCGCTTTAAAGAGTTCATCAAAAGCTCCAAGAGAACTGGTCGACTTGCATGGTATGACCTGCTTGTCCAGAACGATGAAGAACTCGTTGATGGTGCTCTTCTTCATCCCAACGGCAAGCAGATAGGGTTGAGTGGTGCTGTTGATGGCATCAACATGTTCCTGGATGCTTGTTCCACTCTGAGGATAAAAGAATGAGGAAAATATGTTTACACGAGAATCAATTTTATACATTACAAATGAGGTGAACACACTAGGCTTGCTCAAAAGGAAAAAACATTTTTTGACATGCATATAAGCTACAATACAAACCTTCTTGAACACAACAAGATGCTTCTCAGCTTGAGATGCAGACACCTTGCCTGGTCTTTTCCGGCCTTAGGCTGAAGGAGGAATCAGGTGGAGAAGGAGGATAATGGAGGAAAGATCACTGTCCCATCCTGTACACAGAAACAAACAAGATAAATATTATAGAACGGTATATCTATCAAATATAAACAGCTTCCTTTAAAGCTACAATTGAAACAAGAAAATGACATTTGAAACAGGAAAGTCCCAGAGGAAGTAAATCAAATCACCAGAGTCAAGAGTGTCATCATCCATTTCCTCTTCATATGATGTAGCGTCTGCGCAATGGATCAGTTCTTCAAGGTCACTTGAAGTAGGGAGAGCCTTGCACTTCTGGATGACCTTTTGTTTAAATGTAGTAGGCCACCTAGATATAGAGAAATAATATAGTCATCTAACATAGAGAAATTCAAACACCAATAGCTGAAATAGCAAACAAATGCTGATAAATGTAGTATCAGTGGAACCAAATTGTGGACAAATTACACAATATAAATACTGCTACATTCTGAATGCTGAATACAGAGAATTAGATTACAACAAAAGGCTCAATTGGAGGAACATCTCATAAACCCACAAACTGGGTTTTTGGACTAGGAGTAATATAGAGTTGGGACTAACCTCTCCAAAAACTTGGCAGCTACATTTTCTCCAAATAGCAGGATGAAGTCTTGCTCCACCTGCAATAGATAAATGACATATGAAAGTCACTTCCAATTGAAGAGCAAAATGATATTAAGATAAACCTCAGAAATGTCTTAGTTTATAAATGTATGTAATACAAGGAGATTTGTGTGTGAAATGTTTTTTCTTTGCCTTGTTTTTTTAGGCATGCATGTTTGACTTCCTGAGTGCACCAACTGATTCAAAATGGCTCAACATTTGAAACCACTCCCCATTCACAAAAACTGCAGCTTTGTAATGCTTCATTTAATTAAGTCATAATCATACATCAAATATCTATGGGTTTACTTTTCTACAATAAATGTGGAATCTCTGAGTTTGATATTGATTGGAGTTAAATGGAAAGTGAGAGGTGTCCAGACTATAGATAAAATCAGATAACGCAACACAAGAAAAGCCAAGCACCAAATGTGTAGGGTGGTGGAGACAGTTTCACATAATATTATCATAATACTAAATTACCAGGCCTTTGACATCTTTGAAGCGCGGAAATTCAGTCAAGACATCTGGGGATTTCTCTTTGTCCAGGACCATATTGCAACGATATTGAAACGTCATCTTCATCTTCTGCTTTATGGCGGCCTCATCAGTGGAATGCTTCATGAAGGACAAGGCTTCCCTGCATTGCTCTTCACTCAGCATCATCTCAGGATTAAATGAAGCATCTCTTCTAGTTGTTGGCCCTCCACCTGTCAGCTCACGCGATGACCCTCTGCTCTCTGATGAAGCACTCTTCCTTTGGATGGTTTTGAGTCTCCATGCTAAGTAACCACTGCCACTTTCACCATCATAGAAATGTTCCTTTAAAATTAGAACAGAATCACATAGTTATGAAAATAGTTGGTTAAAATGATGAAGCTGGATAATTGTAATACAAGACAACTTTTGTGATTAAAATGCTTTGAACACTGTACTATTTGGAAATGGCAATTTGCTATTTCCATCGTATGAATCATACATCAGGTCTCTCAAGGGCGACCATTTTAGTCACATATGTGATTTAACTTTAAATTATGCAACCCAAGAATTAAATTTGTGCACACCAGTGTGATCAAATTTAGATTTGTTGGTGGTCTTTGGTTCTTTTTATGGCCTATAAAAGGAATAATTTGCTCTCAACAATCTACTGACAAGAAGACATAAAAGGCTTACATATCCATTTTTGGAATATGGGTCCATCAGGTAAGGGAACAAGGCGACTATGCCTCGAGCATACATCTCTCTCACATGCCGTGGCGGTGACGTGCTGTCAGGAACAAATAGATCTATTAATTTCAGTGCTTACATTGGGTTTTAAAGCAATGACAATTAAAGAATGGCACTTAACAATATCTATGTTTTCCCTACAAGAATGGAAGAAATGTCTTGTCAAATGTCACACTCATGAAAGAAAAGTTCTGCTTGGAAAAAGAAAAAAAAACTCAATTACCCATGAGTTTCAGTCAAATCTGCTGTGAGGATGTTAACCATCTGTCGCCGTGAGGAGTCAGTCAGACCTTTTGTTCGGTTGTATTCTTTGACAATGCGGTCTCCACCAGGCTTCTTGGTCAGTGCAGACTGAACCAACTGTGAAAGTACAGAGAAGATGACAAGCCGGTGCTCACTAAGAATGAAATAATCTTCAAGAAGTGACAAAAAAAAAATAAAAATATAGCCGCAAGCGGCAATCCGCGGGTTCTAACCTCTTTTGCCCCAAATGGGCCACCCTAACCCTCATCCCCTGCAGTCGATGACATCGGCCGCCGTGTCCCTCAAAGATCTGTGCAACACACA
>CAEMYA010002089.1:4990-33556 GCA_903131615.1 Diplodus sargus
AAAGAAATGATGTCAGCCACTGTACTCGCCTGCATTAAAACCGAACTCCACTCCATAGAGGCTTTGATCGAGGATCTCTTACACCGCCAAGCTCAACTATGCTCTCGGCGAGCTGCCTTCCAGGCCGACCCAGACAATCCTGGAGGTCTAGCTGATGGTCCGAGTTCCTCCTGCAGCTGGTCCTCAGTGGTGAAGGGGAAAGGACGGATCTCCATCCCCCTGTTTAATCCAGGCTTTAAAAAACTCGTATTCTCCACTGACAGAGCTTGCTGACTGCACATTCCAACCCACCTCTCCGGTGGCTGATGTCGGCGCCGGAGCCTTTCTACCAACCAGGAAACGTCTTGTATCACACAGCTCGGCATCCTCTTCTCCTATCACCCACAGGTCCAAGCTTCTACGAGTTGATCTCACCAACTCAACAATCTCCGCCTCTTCGGCCCTCTATTGCCCCACTACCCTCTTCTGCACACTGTGAGGGATCCTCCCTCACCTCCACCTTCACGGAGGTCCCTCCTGTGGCGGACATGGCGGCCGATACAGATGACCTTCGCTGTTGAAACCTGATGATCTACGTTGGAGGATGCCTCAATGGCCAACCCGAAATTCTTGTAATCGGCGACTCAATCTCCAGGTTTATCAAGCTCTGGATGTAAAGTTTCCGACGTCTCCTTACCAGTGATGCCAGTAATGCGTTACTTAGTAACGCGTTACTCTAATCTGACCACTTTTTTCAGTAACGAGTAATCTAACGCATTAATATTTTTTAAACCAGTAATCAGATTAAAGTTACCTATTCAAGTCACTGTGCGTTACTCTTATTTTTGTCATTTTACTTACTTTATAAAAATATATATTTTTGCTTTCTCCTTGCGTCTTGGGGAGTGATGTCACGTACGTGACAAGTCACGTTTTCAGCACGAGGACAACTCAGGTGTTACACCACGCAGCTACACAAAAACAACAATGGAGGGAGGAGAGAGATGCACGTTTTCGAGCTGGAAATACAGTCATTATTTTGAGTTCGTGTTAGCTAAAGATGAGAATACTAAGGTTCATAGTACTTTGTCGCCAGCACAGAGTGTACAATGAAGCTTAAAAAACACAACGTCAAATTTGAAGTTCCAGCACAGTTAAGTTTACGGAGCAAGTCCCACCAGGTGGGGGAGAGTTGAAGAAGTGGGTGGAGCGGTATGTTGTAGAGGAAATGCTGCACTTAGACACGCTTGACTCGCCCTCGTTTGGTGCCATAATAAACAAGATCCCTGCTAATATCAATGCGTGCTGCCTCACAAAACATCTTTTTCTTCCTACCTGGAGAAGGAGTATGCAGAGATGGAGAGAAATATGATGGCCACGCTGAATGTTTATGTTGAGGCGAGGCGGGGCGGACCTGCTGAATGTAACTAATAAAGTAACTTGTAATCTAACTTGGTTACTTTTAAAAACAAGTAATCAGCAAAGTAACTCAGCGACTTTTTAAAGGAGTAATCAGTAATCAATAATCGGATTACTTTTTCAAGGTAACTGTAGCAACACTGCTCCTTACACATCCCAGCCTTACTGGATCGCTATCCAACTGTCCACACTGTCATTGTGCACGTGGGTACTAATGATGTCATGTCAAGACAATCAATTAAGCTACAATCCGACTTTGAATCCCTCATCCTGACTTTAGAGAGCCTGGGCAAAACCTGCACCCTCTCTGGCCCCATCCCATCTCCAGGTAAGGGCTCTGAGCGTTTTAGCCGCCTCCTCAGTTTGCACTGCTGGTTGATGAATTTCTGTACTGCTACAGGCCATGAATTCATCAACAACTTTGACTCTTTCTGGCATAGGAGGGATCTTTACAAAAAGACGGCATTTACCCAAACAGTGAAGGAGTTAAGCAACTGTCCTCTAATCTCATCCATTGCGTGGCCTTTTAAGTCTGACGTTCAGCTGCATGTAGTGACCACATGCTAAACTATGTATCGTGCGTGGGTCTTGGCTCTCCCACCCAGGACACAGCCCTCTATTTCTCGGGCGGATGCGGATCCTCCTCCAGTTCAGCATATCCCTGTTATAATTAATAACAGACCACCTAAAAGCGTCTATCACTATCAGGCTGCTCTTAACACTAACAATGTGACTCAGATCTCCATCAGAAACTCACTCACAGCCAATCCCTTCACTCCAGCTATGTTTATGCTGTATAACTCAAGATCTCTGTCCAACAAGTCTTTTATTCTTAACGATCGTATTCTATTTCATAACCTGGATTTCTTGTTAACTGAGACCTGGCTTAAACCTGGGGACTGCTCCCCACTAATAGAGCTCTGTCCTCCTGATTACAAGACCTTCAATCTCCCTAGGCACAGCTCATGGTGGGGGTACTGCAGTAGTTTTTAAGAACAATTTTATTTGCAATCAGATCACATGGGTTACTTTTAACAGCTTTGAATTACTCTCTTTTGAAATTGTCTGTACAATCACAGCCTGGTTGTACAGACAATTTGCCTGGTTGTCTATCGTCCACCCAAACCTAACGATGCCTTCTTATGTGAACTCTCTGACCTATTAACTTCAGTGGTCCTCAAATATGATAGTTATTATGGCTGGCGATTTTAATGTGCACATTGATAACCGCTCAAACTCTTTTACAACTAACTTCTTAAATATCACCAACTCTTTCAACCTTGTTCAACATGTGTCTGGCCCTACACATGTTCATGGTCACACTCTCGACCTTGTTTTTACCCTCTCGCTGACTTTGAACTCTTTCCATGTTTGATTTTGCCTCTGACCGCAAATGTATTATTTTTGACACCATGTTCCAGTCTTCTGCTCAACCCTCAGAAGCACACAATACACTTCCGCTTCATCAATGCCTGATCTGCAGCAGCTTTCTCATCCTGTTTTTCTGACTCCCACACTCCCCCATCTAACTCCTCTAATGTGAATGATCTTGTAACCTGGTTTAGTAATCATTGTGCCTCGGCATTAGATACCATAGCTCCCCACACGACCAGATCACTCTCCACAGACAATTCATGCCCCTGGATCAACGACAACATTCGCCTTCTGAAAAGGGAAGCTAGAAGAGTGGAGCGTGGCTGGAGGAAATCTAAACTCATGGTCCGTCTCCTCCATCTGAAAGAATTGCTCTACACCATCAACCAAAACGTGGCGAGAATTGCCTACTTTACAGACCTAATTGCCAACAACAAACACAATCCTAGGTTCCTGTTCAACACTATTGACTGGCTTGTAAACCCCGCCCATCCCACTGTATCTGCCTCCTCCCCATTAGACTGTGAAAGTTGGCTGTGTAGGAAAGGAAAGGTATATATCATATATCATATATGGGCCTCACATGGATGGCACCACGATATATAATGTAGGAGACACTACCTTGATAATATGATAATTAATCACTGTCAATCAATAACAGTTTAGACGGGGCACCACCTTCGTGTTGATTTGATCTGGATAACCCAAAGGACGTTATCCAGACCCAACCGCATAAGTTTGGCTTGAACAGTTGGCATCAATTTAATCAGTCTGTTAACTTTCAAATTTATATTTGATCTCCTATTCTGAAGTAGTGAATTCTTTGCACGTATCCATCGGTTCTCCACATTAAAATTAAGTTTCAGACAAGGACAAACGATTTTATATGTTTATTGACTAAATAATTAGGGGTAACATAAATAAACTGACAATTTTAGACAAACAACAGAAAACAGAAAATGTAACGGTTGTAATTAGGAGAGTAATAAAGTTATGTGACAGTCGGAAGATGGTAAAGTTAAGGGGTCGGGTTTTATATCTATTAAATATTACGGGAGTAATTTTAAATACTAACGAGACCCTAATCTCAATTCTCTTAAGTTCATAGGATAGAAGTCAGAACTTGGGCAGAAGAAATAACCTAAACAGAAGTCAGAACTCTAGACACCACTCATTCTCACGTGTGTGGATCCTGCTGTATGAAGATGTTCAGCCTGTTTTGTCTGGGAGTCAGGAGGTCTCTTTGAGGGTTCTGTGTTGGACAACGGCACAGCGCTTCGGTCCAATAACCAGAGGGAAGGCCGGCACTCTGTTGAGGAGCTCTTGGTCCGAAGGCCCAGCGGGGGTTTCGCCTTGGGAGCGCTGGGGGCAGAGTCAATCTCGGCTGGGAGTACACAAAGTCTCTTTTGTTGGAGACTCCTTGCCAGGCTTCTGAGGCAGACGATGACTGCAACGTTCTTCATCAGACGATTAGTCTTGAAAAAGACTTTTTCTTTGTTGTTTCAAGTGGTGTTTCTTAAGTTATGATTCTGAATCTAATTTAACTTCTCCTGATCAGGCGGTGATACTTTAACAGTATATTAAAATCAAAAATCAAAAAGATTTCGTTCTATTCAAAATTTAGATAAAAGTAAAGCACTCAAAGTAGTGGTTCAATTTGCTTTTCTTAGAGCTTGTTGCAAAAATAAAAGTAAAAATTACTTTAAAAATAAAACTAAAAGAAAAGAAGAGAGAAGAGAAGATAGGAGAGAAGCAGGGAGAGAAGAAGGAGTGAGGATGTGAGCGAGGATCAGAAGTAAGGATGAGAAGGACAGAAGTGAATGAAGAGAGAAGTGAGTGAGTTTTATGGCCTGCTGCAGGCAGCCTGAAACTAGGGGTGGGGGCTGGCTGACGGTCACTCCTTCTGTGTCCTGAGTTTAGGCTCACAGAAGTTTAATCTAACTAAACTATTGTTTTAATGTTTCAAAATCATGTTTAACCTTCCCAAAACTTCACCATCTTAAAAGTCACATTTTTGTCTTCGTGAAAAGATGCAACACGGGTATAATCACTTATCATTCAAAAAGAATTAAAACATGAATTAGGCATAAAACAGAGTATACAACATAAAACAATAAAGTATACAATACACCGTAGGGCCAAGGACTTACACAAATCCCTTGTAGTTCTATCTCAACAAAACATATCAGACATTTAACAGGTAAATAACACAAGTATTACACAAAGAAGAATAAGGATCTGTAAGTCACCAAGGGGAGGGGCTGGTTTCTCCCAGACCTCATTCATTAAGTAATAAACTTCATCTGGGCTTACCAATAACATGGTAAAGATCTATTGTATGACCTTCTTAGGCTACTTGGGAATCTGCTAACATTAAGAAGCTGAAATTGTAGTTCAATAGTTATTCAGAACGTATTGGGATTTGGATAAGTAGAGAGACAGAGTGAGATGCTGGAATGTCACAGACAGGGTCGTAAAACAGTTCGGCCCCTGGGGGGGGGGGACTGGGTCATCTTTACCATGACCAACATCTACCCCCACTTCCTGTCATCTGATGTGGAGAGAGAGGACTCTATTGTCCTTAGTCATTATAACTTAATAAAATAAGTTTTCTCGTGATATGCTTATAGCAAGAAAGCAACACATCGTCCCACTCTGTAGAAGAAGAAGAAGACTTGTCCTTGACCTGTTTGTCCTGAGGAAAAAGGAGTTCATCTTCTTTGGAGGGGGGGGGAAGAGGACGCAAATAGTCAGTCAAACAGATAGGCTTTGTTTAGGTTAATCTTGTCTTTTAGATGAGAGGTGAGAGGTCAGAGTACGGGTATAGGAAGTGGAGACTCGTGATGGAGACATAAGGGCATGTGATCCTACAGCTGTCTTCCTTTCTTAACAAAATTAACATCATTCGCTCCAATTTTAATAAACCCACTGTTTCCACTGAATCACCAGGCCACTGTCCTACTCTCCTGTCTGACTTTTCCCGCTTCATCGCTCTGCACAATCTCATTGACATTATATCCCATATGCACCTGTCCTCCTGCCCCTTAGATGTAATGCCCCCAAATTCCTTAAAGAGGTTCTCCCCACCCTGGGCCCTAGCTTACTCCCCATTATTAACCTCTCTCTTACTTTGGGTTATGTCCCTGATGGTTTAAAGATGGCAAGCATCAAACAAATCTTGAAAAAAACAGCCCTTGATCCAACCCAACCAAACAACTACAGACCCATCTTAAAACTACCATTCATCTTCAAAATTCTTTGAATTCATTGAAGGACACAATATCTTTAACAAATTCCAATCCAGCTTTCGCCATCTTCATAGCACTGAAACAGCTCTGCTTAGAGTGACAAACGATATCCTCATGAAGGCTGACAATGGCGAACATTCAATTCTGGTCCTGCTTGATTTAACTGCAGCTTTCGACTTTCACTCAATCATGGTCGAACGCCTCAATAAGTGGGATGGTATCTCGGGCTTCGCTCTTAACTGGTTCGCATCCTACCTATCAAACAGGAAGTGTCAGGTCGTCATAGACAACTTCATGTCCTCAACTGCACCTATACTATGTGGAATTCCGCAAGGTCCTCTTCTCACTTTATATGCTACTGTAACATATTTAAGAGTGTGAGTAAATCCAGCTAAATGTGGGATAAGCGCCCTCTGCTGTCTGTTGGGTGTGTGGCTAGTAGTGTTGATTTTTCCGTGCTCTCCACAACTTAAATGGTGTTTTTGTTGTTTTGTTGCCGACGGAAACGTGTAGCACAGAGCTAGCATTATTAGCTTAACACGATGCTGTTTTCTTCTGCAGAGATGTGCCCATGAAAAGGGAGAAAAATGTTACTCACTGTTCCCCTCTTTTTCTGTCATACAACCGTGTGTGTGTGTGTGTGTGTGTGTGTGTGTGTGTGTGAGTGTGAGTGTGAATGAGACAGCAGAGGTGTGTCGTTGTGTTGTTTATTTCATGTTTACCAGTTATTGATATGTTGAATGAAAAAGGGTAATAGCTAAAAGAAATGTGTAGCTTGCATTTTATTTTAAAATTAATTTCTTATTTATATTTAATACACATTCACACATTGCACATTCACTTTTTATTTTATTCACAGACATTACGGTATAAAAAGATCCACTATACGATCATAGTAAAAGTATTTTATTTTATTTTATTTGTATCATAAGCTACACTTTATTGTGATATGCAGTGGAAATTAGGATTCAACCGAGAGAGATGTGCCCATGAAAAGGGAGAAAAATGTTACTCACCGTTCCCCTCTTTTTCTGTCATACAACCAGAACTGAAGAGTCAACTGAGAGACAATAAACTGGCTGTTACCACTACATCAGCTTCAAGTGATTATTGCCTAATTGAGAGGACATCAACCAAAAGGGTTACATTGGTGCAGTGACTCGTCCATGACCACGCCGGACCGGGTCGATGTCTTGACTGTTTGATATAGATTGCAGCTATTTTCTCCGTGGGCTGTTATTTTCTTTGAATGTTGTTTTACTTGCACCAAGTATGAGTTTCAGTAAGTCTGATACTTTTGATGTGTTCCCCCTCGGTTTTGTTAGAGGTAGAGCGTTTCACAGTACACCAGCTCCATTTTCTTTGGGTAACCATGGGGCGGGAGATAAGTCTGGTTATGATGATGATTCTGTGCATAGTCCTTTCAAATGTGGGAGTGTAGTGACACCTCAGGCTCAGCCCTTAGATGATTTAAATGCACCACAATGCACTGATACATCTGTTCCAAGCCCTCCTCTTGATGATGGTAGACTAGCTGGCCATATGTGCACCATTGCACAGCAGATTGGGCAACAAGTAGCTGATAGCATTATGTCACATCTCGCCACATCTAGCCCCACATCTGCAATGCACACAGACAATGTCAAGACATCTGATAATAAGGACTTCACCTCTGGCCGCACACTGGATCTCTCCCAAGTCCAGCTAGTCACTCAGCGAGAAGTTAAGGACCCACCTGCATTCCGAGGACAGAGTTCAGATGTGTTGACTGTTGATGAATGGGAGGAATCAATGAGGACCTACATTCGGAAAAGTGGTGTACAGCTGGGGAATCAGGCGGAGGAAATCCTCATCCACCTAAGAGGCAGAGCAAAGGATGTTGTACAGTTTGGAATAAGAAATGGTGAGATTGATGTACAGCACAACCCACAAGCAATTTATGGACTCTTGCGCAAACACTTCAGCTCTAGCTATTGCTCCACTGTGCCTCTAGCTGACTTTTATTCCACAACACCAAAAGACCAAGAAGACCCGTATGAGTATTGGCTCAGACTGAACAGAGCTGCTGAGTTTTTGACAAGCCCGGTGTTGAAGTCACACGTGTGTTCATCAGACACTGCCCAAGTAGAGACCTGGCTCTTACCTTTCGCTCCAAGACAATTGATAAATGGTCAGCTCGTGAAGTGCAGGAAGTGTTAGATGAGTATCATCTTGAGAAGTGTGTCAAGTCTTCTAAGGGAGAGAGTAACAGAATCAACATTAATGCAGCTGAGATTAGCCCTACTGCTGCTCCTGTTTCTGACACTCCAGAGCTAAAAAAGAATGTGAGTCAAGACAATGCCACTCTTGAAAGACTGATTAGCATGCTAGAAAAAGTGCTGCTCCAGGGCCAAGCCCGAGCCAGTAGAAACCCAAACAACAACAACAGGGCTCCTAGAATTGAGGGTTTGACTGACACGCCACGTTCTGTATGTAAAGACAGCTCTCACACAGCCCTCACACACTGCCGAGAGAACAGACTGTGTTTCCTGTGTCACTCACCTGGCCATTCAAGACGCACCTGCCCAGAGGGGAGACGCCCTCCTCTTCGTGGTCAGCAGGGAAACTGAATGATATGCGTACAGGGGAGGACAGCGCAGATCATGTCAGTGAACCTCCCACCTCGGACTTGACAGAAGATGATTATGAAACTTTGTGTCGAACCTACAGTAGCTCGTTGCCTTCAAACAAAACACTGATTGTGCAAAACCTGCAAAGACTCCCAGAGACAAATGAACTGTTCTATACAGATGTGTCTACTGATGGTGGCGAAGTCCTCAGAGCTTTGGTGGATAGTGGATCTATGGCATGCACTGTAAGTGAGACAGCTGATTCTAAACGTTCCCAGTCCATTCCAAACATTGAAAAACGATCTGCTGAAGATTTTGTCATTGTTGGTTGTGGTGGTCACCATGTCACACCTTCTGCCATACATGACCTGACTGTATCTGTTTATGGCTATGAAGTGATCATCCCTGTTTTAGTTGTGCCAGGCCAAGCTGATGATATGATTCTGGGCAACAATGCTTTCAAGTGGCTGATCTCACAGGTGAAAGACACGGCTAAAGTCCAAACCGTCACATCTTCAGCCAGTAATGCTCAGGACAATCTGCCTCAATTGTTGTCTATGCTGTCTTCCTCAAATGACAGGGAGGGTGGGGCAGTGTCACACAGAATCAGCACAGCTAAACTCAAGAGATGTGTGAATCTACAGCCCATGTCTGAACATTTAGTGTGGGCTAAGCTGTCTGCACCTGATGTCTCTGCAGTGGGCAGCATGCCATTATAATGAACTCAGGACTGCTCTAAATGAAATGGAGGAATTGGGGATATTCAGGAAGTCCCAGAGTGAATATTCATCTCCCCTTGTCCTGGTTGTCAAGCCGAATGGTGACCTCCGCATGTAATGATTTTAGGTGGTTTAATACAAGAACAGTGAAAGATGCGCATCCATTACCTCACTAGACAGACGTTCTCGCTGCACACGGTGGTAATTGTTTTTTTCCACAATGGACTTGACCTCTGGGTTTTATAATGTTAGACTTCATGAAAATGACAAAAAAATACACAGCATTCTCTTCCCCATTCGGTCTCCATGAGTATAACAGGATGCCATAAGGCCTGACCAACAGCCCTGCCACATTCATGCGAATGATGATGTCAATTTTTGGGGATGAGAACTTCACAAGTCTATTATGTTACCTGGATGATCTTATGGTTTTTGCTCCGTCTGAATGTGTTGCTCTTCAGCGTTTGCAGATGGTTTTCTCACGCCTTGCAGCGAACAACTTGAAGCTCTCACCTAAAAAGTGCTATTTTCTCCGCCGCTCTGTAAAGTTTTTGGGACACATCATATGTGAGAATGGTGTCAAGACTGACCCAAGTAAAGTACGGGCTATCAGCAATGTCCAGGAATCTGACCTGATGGAGTCTGACGGAAAAACGCCGTGAGCAAAGAAGATCAGATCATTCTTAGGGATGGTTCTCTACTATTGTCATTTCATTGAGGGATGCTCTGCTAAGGCTAAGTCACTGTTCAACCTGGTGGCAGAACCCGCTGCTACACAAAAGAGAGGTAGAGGCCAAAAGCCTAAATTTAAAAAAGGTCATATGAAACTGTCTCAAGCTGACTGGACTGATGAGTGTAGGGATTCATTTGAAACTTTGAAACATGAGCTATTACACAGTGTCACATTAGCTCATCCAGATTTTAATGCTCCGTTCATCCTCGCAGTCGATGCGTCCTTTGATGGCCAAGGAGCTGTCCTCTCACAGTTGCCTCCTGATGGAAGGATTGCCAGGCCGGTGGCATTTGCCAGCAAAACACTCTCCCACGCCCAACTGAACTATCCAGTGCATCGACTAGAGTTTCTCGCTCTTAAATGGGCGGTTTGTGACAAATTTAGCCACTGGTTGAAAGGAAGGCACCTCACAGTTTGGACCGATAATAACCCTCTAACATACATCTTGACTAAGCCCAGGTTAGATGCATGCGAACAGAGGTGGGTTTCAAAGCTTGCAGCATTCAGTTTTGATCTGAACTATGTCCCTGGCACAAAGAATGTGGTTGCTGACGCGCAAAGCAGAGAGCCATTTGTCCAGTCATGCATGAGCCACCGTCTTGTGAGCGAGCCTTATGCTTTGCTATTGGACCAAGTCAGTGGGATGGTGGATAGGACAGTACAAGATCATTTACATTCACTAACAACTGTCAGGTTGTCACTGATCAGCACGAGGAGGAAGCTGTTGTGATCTCACCTCCTCCTTCAGGGTCCCTGCAGTCGCAGGACGTGTCAGCTGTTCTGGAGGCACATGACTCAGGAGGTATCAGCCGAGTGAGAGGTACAGGTCCAGTTATTCCCCAACTTTTCAGTGTCGACCAGACTGCTTCTACACTGAGGAGTGAGCTGATAAACCTGCAAGAGCAGGACGCTGTTCTGGGCAGAGTACTCCACTACATCCAGTGTCACCCGAGACCCACTAGACGTGAGCGTACGGAGGAGCCTCGTGTGTAATGAAACTCTTGAGACACTGGCCCAAGCTTTCTATCAAAGAAGGCGTGTTGTACAAGGTAAAGAAAGACAGACAAATGAACACTACAACTCTCCAGTTTGTTGTTCCAGACTCCCTGAAATCCCAAGTCCTCCATGGCCTACATGATTCAGCTGGTCATCAGGGTCAGGTTCATACGCTCTCCCTCGCTAGGCAGAGGTTTTTCTGGATAGGTATGGAACGTGACATCATTAATGTGAGGAACTGTTTTTGCTGTGTAGTGGGGAAAACCCCTGAGCCCAACGATCGTGCTCCACTTGAAAGCATACGCACCTCTGGACCAATGGAGCTTGTATGTATTGACTTCTGGACTGCAGAACAGACTGACAAGAAGTGTGTGGATGTTCTTGTTGTCACTGATCATTTTTCCAAACTGTCTCATGCATTCCCATGCAAAAACCAGTCAGCAAAACAGGTTGCCCGTCATCTCTGGAATGACTTTTTCTGCATTTACGGGTTCCCTAAACGCATCCATTCGGATCAAGGAGCCAATTTCGAGTGTCGGCTCATTAAAGAGCTCCTAGAGATGGCTGGTGTCCAGAAATCACATACCACCCCGTACCATCCCATGGGGAATGGTGTTGTTGAGCGATACAACAGGACTCTTGGGAATATGATAAGAGCCCTGCCCCCACAATCCAAAGCGAGATGGCCCTAAATGCTTCAGATGCTGACATTTTACAATTGCACTGGGCATGAAACAACAGATTTGCCCCCTTTTTCCTGATGTTTGGGAGGATCCCACGTTTGCTTGTTGATGTTTTGTTCCAGCATGCCCTCCCCAGCGATACTGTTGTTGACCATCAGGAGATTGTTGCCTGTTTGAAACATGACTTATCTGAAGCTGCACGCATTGCCCAGTAGAACAGTCAGGTTGAACAGGCCTGTCAGGCAAAGAACTACAACCGCAGAGCCAAAAGCTCACCCCTCACAGTCGGGGATAGAGTCTTGCTTGCAAACCGTGGTGAGAGAGGAAAAAGGAAAATTACAGACAAATGGGAATCCATGATGTTTGAAGTGGTGTCTGTGAAGCATGGAATCCATGTGTACCATATCAGAGATCCTGTAACATCAAGAGAAAAGGTTGTTCACAGAAACCTTCTACTCCCTGTGAGTTTCCTACCTGCAGGAGGTGACGACATTGTGGACTCTGACTGCTCATCTGTTGCTGGGAGTGGAGTGTGTGAACCAGTGGTTCCTTCCGATGTTCAGGACAGTGAGACAAAGACCATTAACTGGCTTGTGCACATGGATGATGGGATTGACGAGGTTGTGACGGCCGTCCTGCCTGATTGATCTCCCGCAGGGGATGTTGAGGCTCAACCCTCCGGTGCAGATGTGACTGTGGCCCCAGATGCTGTGAGTGAGGACCTGGATGCCCCTGCTTCTTTGGAGTGTGCTGACCAGCTGTCTTCTTTTGAGGCCACTGCTGAAAGTGCGGTGTCAATGTCACCTGTACCACCTGAACATGGCCCCTCCCCTGAACACTTGACTGATACACAGCCTCCTACACACACACAAGACCATGTTGTTTGTGTACAGCCGCCTGCACTTAACACTAGGTCAGGCAGGCCTGTAAAACCTCCAGCTGGACTCATTTGTGAGATGAATGAGCAGGTCGTAGATGACTCAGCTTCTACAGTCGATTCACTGCTTTCTTTTGTGAGGACTATGTTTTCTGGGTAGTCTGAATGAACCAGAAATATGGTTTTTTTGCCCAGCTGTGGCCTAGGACATGTACGTTTTCTCTGCTATTGAGCAATGTTTATTATATGAGAGGTGTATACGGCATCTTTTGTGTCTGGGTTGGTAAGGGGATTGGCCAAAACCTTACTCGCTTATTCCCTAGTGGAAAGTTTCTAACTGATTTTGACTGAGTAGTGTTCTTATGGCCACACTGGCGGTAATTTGTGACTTATGTAAATGTGTTGGTTTTTTTGAGTGTTTTGTTTACTGTACCCCAATTTAGCAGGATTTCTGGGGGGTGTATGTAACATAGTTAAGAGTGTGAGTAAATCCAGCCGAATGTGGGATAAGCACCCTCTGCTGTCTGTTGGGTGTGTGGCTGAAAAGTGTATGGGAAGAGGAATTATGGGAAATCCTCAGTGGAAATGAGGATTCAACCGAGAGGTAACATGTCCCGAGTCTCGTGGGCAAAAACTTTGTTTATAGTTGTTGGAGTCATATTTTAAATTAAATATTATAGTGTATGGATTAGCTGTGTGTTAGTGTTGATTTTTCCGTGCTCTCCACAACTTAAATGGTGTTTTTGTTGTTTTGTTGCTGACGGAAACGTGTAGCACGGAGCTAGCATTATTAGCTTAACACGATGCTGTTTTCTTCCATAGAGATGTGCCCATGAAAAGGGAGAAAAATGTTACTCACCGTTTGTGTGTGTGAAAATGAGAATGAGACAGCAGAGGTGTGTCGTTGTGTTATGTTTATTTCATGTTTATCCCATGCCAGTTATTGATATGTTGAATGAATTTTTATTTTATTCACAGAGATTACAGTATAAAAAGATCCACTATACGATCATAGTAAAAGTATTTTATTTTATTTTATTTGTATCATAAGCTACACTTTATTGTGATATGCAGTGGAAATGAGGATTCAACCGAGAGAGATGTGCCCATGAAAAGGGAGAAAAATGTTACTCACCGTTCCCCTCTTTTTCTGTCATACAACCAGAATTGAAGAGTCAACTGAGAGACAATAAACTGGCTGCTACCACTACATCAGCTTCAAGTGATTATTGCCTAATTGAGAGGACATCAACCAAAAGGGTTACAGTACCTCTAGGCAATTTGATCAGCCACCACTGTTACGCTGATGACCGAAGTTCTCTTCCTTGCTCAGAATAAACTCATCCCTGAACTCAATCCCTCGATAGGCCCTCTAGCCGCCAATCTCAAACCCTCCTCCAGAAAGCTTATCTCAAAAATCAAAGTGATGCTAACAACCAGCCATCTTGAACTTCTAATCCACACCCTGATTTTCTCTCAACTATTGTAATGCATTCTTCACCTGTCTCAACCATGCAGCCCTGTCTCGGCCGCTGCAGCCAGACTACTAACCAAAACCAATCGCAGATCCCACATCACACCAATTCTTGCATCCCTTCATTGGCTAAAATACAGAATAGACTTCAAGACACTACTCCTCACATACAAGGCCCTTCATGGTCTTGCCCCTCCCTACATTGCTGAACTCTTACACCCTTACTCCACCTCTAGACTTCTCAGATCTTCCAACCTAGGCCTCCTATCTATACCCCGCTCCCTCCTCAAATCTAAGGGAGACTGGGCTTTTGCCGTCAGGGCCCCATCCCTCTGGAACAGTTTACTCTCTTCTGTCAGATCAGCTGAATTACTAAATGTCTTCAAAAAACTTCTCAAAACCCATCTCTATCGTCTTGCTTTCCCTGCAATTGAACTGTAATTTCTCTCTGCACATATCTATACATGTATGTGTATTAGGGCCCAAGCAGGGAATCTGTGAGGTCCCTATTGTTTTTCGATTGATTCTTCTGGAATCCTCAGAGGAATCCTCTGCCCCTCGGCCAAGCCCGAGGGGCAGAGGGAACGCGTATGTAGACATATTCGTTTCCTAGGACCAGCGGTGCTAGGAACCCTATTGTAATTGTAAAGATTTTTTTTTTTCCCCCGCTAAAAGTGGTGCTGCAGGCTAAACCGTGCAAGGGAGGGTGGTGCAATTGGGGGGGTTGGTCCAGACACCTGCATGTACCTCAGACACAAAAAACTACATATATCCACCTGCAGGGGGCGCTATAACCTAGGCCAAGGCGTTATGTCGCACATTCAAAAACCTGGTGTCCCCAGATTCCCTGAAAGGAGCTGAATCACTTCACAGTTTTTTTGCAAAATCGCAAAAACTGGAAAACCTACTTTTTCAAACTCCTCCTTGGCATTTTGTCCGATCTGCGTGAAACTTGGCATGTACACACTTATGGGGCGTTCAGACCGAACGCAATAGACGCGAATGGAGCGTCAACTCTACATTGAAAATCAATGTAAATGGCGCGATGACACGCGATTCAGGCGCCGGCGGCGCGAATGGAGCGTCTGGCGCAGCGCGAATGAAGCGTCTGAAGCGTCTGGCGCGGCGCGAATGAAGCGTCTGGAGCGACGCGAATAAAGTTGAAAATATCCAACTTTTCAGGCGGCATCGCGCCGCGACATCCAATCAGCGACGACTTCAAGCCGACGACGTCACTTCCTTCACGTACGGTTGTTTACGGTCGCTCATAGCAACATGGAGGAGAAGCTGATAGTAGCTGTCTGTGGGCACCCGGTGCTGTATGACAACACTGCGGTGTTCTACCGGGACAATTTAAAAAAGAGGAGGCATGGGTGAAAGTCGCTGAGGAGGTGGGACTCTCTGGTAAGTTTTGAAGCTATCTGTGGCTTGTTTTACTACGTTACTGACCGTGTTTCTCTATGAAATGTTAGCATCAGTTAGCACTTGTATAGCATTATCCGCCTTTGCAGAATACCACTTCCAGTTTGTGTGAATGTTTATTGTAGTATTTAATTTAGTTAGAAGCTAATTTAGCAAAATGAGCGGGCAAGCGCGTCTTTTTTTTCTCAAGCGCTAATGACGCGAATGATGCGAATGACACGCAAATTGTCCAAAATTGTCCAAAATGATCAAGCGGCGCGAATGAAGCGTCTGAAGCGATTGTATTCGCGTCTATCGCGTTCGGTCTGAATGCCCCATTAAGCTGGACCTGATCTAAACGTTTAAAATCTGTATCTGTAGCTCGCTATAAAAATGTAAACTGTTTGATATCTCGGTCAAACTCAATGCTATTGACACCAAATTTGACACTGGGAAGGGATGAGTGAATTTGGCGAATTTTGGCCACTAGGGGGCGCTACAAATATGGGAAGTTTATATCTCTTGAACGGCAACACCCATTTTTACTAAATTTGGTCGATATGATGTAGGGCCAATCCTGAGGCCATATCTTGAAGTTGGTCATGACTGCTCAATGTGGGCGTGGCTTATTACAAGATAAACAACAAACATTCATTTCAGCCAAACTATTATGCTGAGAGCTTTGAAATTGATATGGTACATACAGAATAGGACACAGTTCTTCCATACCAAAAATTGCACATGTATTCCACTAGGTGGCACTATAATGGATGCAATCGCATTTTTGCCTGTAACTTCCACATTTTAAATAACGCATTGGTAAACCTTATATCCATATGTTCCCTGAATAGAGCTGGGTTTTCTGACATAGGACACGCCCACTTCTGCTGCACATTTCCTTCGCTAAATCGCCACATATGCAAAACCTACTTTTTGAACTCCTCCTATAATTTAAGCGCCATTTGCCTGAAACTTTGCACATAGAATCTCCAGATGTGTCTGATGAAAAGTTAACAAAAGAATTTTGGCACTCCAAAAAAGCTGCTAGTTATAACCAAACAAACCTTTTGGCTTGCTAAAAATCACATATTGTTTCATATTGTGGTCAAACTAAATGCTTTCAACATCAAACTTAAGTCCTGAAGTCATCCAGAGACTCTCTGCCAAATTTGGTGCAAATTGGCCTATAGGTGGCACTATAATGGATGTAAATGCGTTTTTGCCTTCTAAACAGGTGATAAAAAAACAAAAACATTACTGTGCTACGTCAAGTAGCTCCTCACAAAACGTTCTTTCTGCTCCACAGGTTCTGTAACATTAGTTTACTTCTCACATATGCAAGACAAATGGATAACAGTGCATTTAGTAAATGTAATGAAACAGTACTGATGTGGGGTCACTCCTAAGGCCAGCCATACAGTTAAGTAACGATTGGTTAAAGTGGACATGATTTAGTATAACAAATCCAAATCGGCACACTTTCAGCCTTTCGCACTTCCAGTGCACTTCTCATTACAGCGAATACCACGGCTCAGACGTTGGCCTGTGTCCTCACTTTTGCCCTGAGCCTGTCATCCTTTGGGGCCAACTTCCGTGGGCTCTGCGGTGCCTGAGTCGCGCAGGGGGCTTGGCCCCCGTTCATAACTGCTTGCAGTTCTAGTTATGTTTTATGTTTACTGTACCCTGTACAGTACTTTGCAAACTTTGTCTTGAAAAAAGTGTTATATAAATAAAAACTTATTTAGCAACTTGGCAAGCGTGAGTGCACCCTCACCCTTTGGGATCTGCAGACATCATTATATCCCAGAACAAGCAAAAGTCACATCATACGAACTTACTTTATGATACATCTGCAATCAACTGATGTGGTTCTCAATTCTATTTTTTTCCTTTTAGGTCAGAGATTTAGTTTTTCAGTTGTTGCTTAAAAAGCTTGACAAATTAAACCACATATGAAAGTCTGGTCTTTCAACCAAAGAATCATTCTTTTAACCACCGAGGGACTAACGTATCAGCTACTCCACTTGTTGGAATTGTTTCTTCGTTTTTTTTAGTAATAAGACAATAAGTGAGAATACATTTGAAAAAACCTTACATGATCAATAATCAGCCATCTCAGTTGTATTGAACATTGACCTTTATTTTTCTACATTGACACAACATTGAGACAGACCCAACAACATGTTTCAAATAAAAAAATAGACTTTGGTTTAACTGTGTGCCTATAAATCAATTTCAAAGTGTCAACTGTCAATGGGGAATTCTTTAAAGACTTTAATCAGAGTCCAGCACATGTTCACTTTCTCTTATCAATGCAGACTGTGGCATGGATGAAGGGCCTACAGTTCAGCATTCTTTCTTAAAAGCTATACTATGCAGGATTTGTCAGTTATTGTTTGAAAACAAACCATTCAAAATTCCCCCCTTCTCTAGCTCAGCTAGGCTGAGCTATAGTTGAGCGAGCTAGAGAGTGAACGAAGATTGGGAGGGGTAGTAACGAGAAAAAACTGGTGAATCAGAGAAATAAAATGTTACTTTCTGATTGTTTCATGGTGGTTATGCCCTTAAGCACAAAGTAACACAGACTATTGACTCTTTGGATGGCTGCTTCCCGCTTTTTCCTCTGTGTAAGGAGGGGAGCACTGATGTTTCACTGTGGGATCTGGGCAGGAGGAGGACAACTCTCTGATTGGACTGTCGCCACTCATTGTACAGTCGACAGTGATATCTCAGAGACACCTGGTGAAGACAAAGTGAACATAAGAATTTCATCTCACAATTTTCTGTAGGTTCCAGTAATATTCGTTTTTATAGTGTACTGAAGTCGCATATCAAATTACATGGATGTGCCTTGATTGGGATTTTTGATTTGAAAGAGTATTTAAATTGTGATTACAACTTATCTATCTGCTATCTGTTAACTTTTCTCAATCTAAAGTTTAACCTCAAAATAATAATTAAAGTAAGACAAAATATTACAGCAACAGTTCAAGTAGCCCACGTTTATCAGTTTCCAAAAACACATTCCTGAAAATTCCTTATAAAAGCCCTGTTAAGAAATGAGGGGTTTCTGTCCACTGAAACCCTAGAGCAGTGGTTCCCAACCTTTTCTCCCCTCTTGCCTGTGTCCAAGACAAGCCAGGCCCCCCCAACCCGCATACACTACAAGAATAAAGTGGTTAATTACAAAGTTTTATTTGCAAAAATAAACAACAGCTATATTTTCCTAGTTTTACAATGTATATAGATACATTTCTTCCTTTTTGTGTCATCAGGTGTATCACACACAAACACACACACACACACACACACACGACCAGAATAGGCCTACCTCATAGGGGTGTTGGTAATAAATAGCTTAATGAATTTAAATGTGGACCAAGAAATATGTTTCAATTTGGATTATAGAGAGTTTTGATTGGGTGTGTGACTTGGATTTTATGCAGTCCAGGGTATAATTGGCCATTTTGACTATTTTTGATTTTACCATTATATTTCACCTTAAAAACTATTTATCTTGCCTTGTTTGGTGTCATTATTTTCAGCACAACCTCACGTGTGACTGTACAGTTATTTTTTCATTTTGACACACATCTCTCAACTCTCTCACCGTCACTGTTGGTCCCTCCACAACTTCCCCCTTTCCCCCAGCAACCAAATCACGTGTCTTGCCATGTAATTTTGTGATTGGCTGGTCTGGTGCCTTTTTCCACCAATAGGAACGTGTTTTTTCGCTCGCAAACTTTTCCTGCTTGCCGACACTTTTGTGAGAGAAGTCCGTTTTGACCGTCTCTTCCTGCACCAAACGTGCAGCAAACGTGACGGTAATGTTAGCGAAAAAGCGTGCCATACATTATTTATCATATGTCCTGTTTTACTTGGCTTATCAACACAATTTAAAAACTGGTACACAGCTTGAAGGCTGCTCCAACACATAAGTCGGGCCGAGACTCACTGAGGCTCCGTCTTTCTGCTACGTCATCTTAAATAGTTCATGTGATTTTGACGTGCCGGCGCGTCAATCGACCTCAGAGGGTTGCACAAATATAACTTTAACCTCACAACCTCAGAACAGACAAAGTCGTGCGCCCCCCCGTGATCTCTGGGGCCCCCCTAGGGGGGGCGGACCCCAGGTTGGGAACCACTGCCCTAGAGGGCTTTTAATCTGAAATGGATAGAGGAAGTTTTGAGAATTTTCTCCTGTGGAAGACAGTATTTTAATGGCACTGTGTGCAGAACTCTCAACTCTGTTTCAACATAACATGACATAAGCGATGCACCACCAATCCCTCCTGGATTTTGCGGTGTTGCGATTGTACCAACTCACGCAAATTCAACCAATCACTGTGAATTCCTTGTAACCTTGCCATTTGGTCCAATCACAATCGCCTTAGTCCTGCTATTTTCACCAATCATAGCAGTTCTCTTTGCTCACGTCACTGACTTTAGTGAACTCGTGCCCTTGTTTCGGGATTTGGAGATGTAGACGTGCATCTCACATTTAAATACAAGGTGCGCAACATCATGGTAGAACACAAATAAGTCGTCACTTGACAAACACATTGGCAGAATTGCTAAAAACGTCTGTGTGAAAGTTACAGATGCGGACGGGGGGACAGTTTTGCTGTGTGTTTGTCTGAAGGTGTTCACAGTCTGACAACTAAACAAATCCTTCACCCATCAAATAAAAGAGAAATGACCCACACTTCAGCCTACAAAGCAACGTTACAGAGCCAAAAAACAGTAATGTGGTAACTGGTAGTGTCTTTAGCAACTTGCATAGAAAAAATACCACAGTTATACTGGGAGAAGTGTCTGTCCTACCTACTGTTTGTCGCATTTCTGCACAAAACAGCGTCCACCCCTGGCAGCAGAGCCAGGCTTCTCAAGCGGTTGAGTGGTGGGGATAATGTGACGTGATTTAGAGCAAAACACTTGAACTCACCATGCCTGTCTCCTTCCACTACTGTGCTGTTGTATGTACTGTCTCTGACAACTTGTATTGAGGAAATCACTGTGACATCCGTGAACTTTCCCCCTGAAAACAGCCTCCCTCCCCACCAGTGTGAGTCAGACAGCGTCCTGTTTACTGATTGTGATCAGTTTCTAGTCTACACTAGTTTCTCTTAGTCTTCACTGAATGTATGGCTGCTGTAAATCTAACGTTAATGTAAAAACGTCACTGATTAATCAGCCAAACCAATAAAATGGTCTACCTCTAGTTGTGTTGTTTCTGTAATGTAGTGTCTATGTTCACTGTTCTTTGGGGTGTGTCTAGAGATTCAGATCGCTATGGATGATGTAAAACTGTCTTTATGAACCTCTGGCATTATAAGAATCGATCAAACTATACATGGAAGTAAAGCTAATAAACAGTGGTTAACATCACAACTCATAATACTAACCAGGGTCCAGAAAAGGTAAATGGTGAAGAGGGCAACAGTGAGTGAGATAAGCCCCACAGCCTCCAGCCGGCTGGCGAAGTGAAGGTGATCTATGGCACCACGAAGGCAGAGCCAGCCAGAGATAGTGGCCAGAGGGGTGATGAGCAGGAAACAGACCATGTCACCAAACAGGGTACGCTTCTCCTGACGAAGACTTGGGTTCTGCATCCACTACACCATCAAAAAGAATTACAGCACAGTCAGGTTGTAGATCAAATGTGATGCTGAACTGAATCTGTGCCATACTGTAGCTTTCCTGACTATCCTGTACCTCAAGCAGCGACCTGGACTTCCTCTGCACATTGAACTGGTAGTGGCAGAGCTCACAAAAGCTGGTTCCTGAGGCAGATAGCCAGTGCTCCAGACAGCTGCGGTGGATGGTGGCCAGGGTCCCGGAACATTCACAGGGGGACAGCAGTTCCTCCTGGGCTCCGCTGTCATGACAGATACGACACATGGGGTTCTCTGGCACGACACTGAAGAGAAAAAAGATGGAAGACACTTTCACTTTCACTTAATAGGTATGCGATTGATCAGTTTGTGTCAGAGAATGTGATACAAAAATGTTATTATGTTAATCAGCAAAAACTGCAGGAGCAGAACGTACAAAGTGCTGGAAGCACACATGACTTATTCTTCCACCCATAGCCCTTTTATTCTTCCGTCTGTTTTATTTGGTCTGCTATTCCCACAACATTTTTCATTGTATTCACCCCATTCAAACAATTTCATGCAGAAGGACAGAATGTTAAAAAATCTCACATTTTGACACTTTTCCAAAACTTAAAACTCATTCACGCTTCCAGCTAGAAACTCCATTCAAGCTTTATTGCTATTATTATAAGCTATTATTCATCTTTTCAAAATATCCAACTTTCTTTGAAGCTCGGCTGTATCTTAGTTATAATGGAAGATACAAACACCCAAGAGGAAAGGAGGATTTAATCTGCCTAATCTTCGGCTATACCATTGGGCTTTCACGCTCCATAAGTTTGTAAGAATAGTCAGATCCCCTTATCCTAGACCATCATGGGCTAGTATTGAGCAACATTTTATGTCACCTGCCCTTTTGGAGAATGCTTTGCATATTAAACAGCAGAGAACAGATGAGCCCCATCCCTGTCTTAGTTATATTTACTCCATCTGGAGATCAATTCATAAACTCACTAAAGAAACAGTGTTGCAGTCTTCATGGCTACCGATCTGGAACAACCCCTTGATAACTATTGGTAAAAAGATAATACAATGGAAGGAGTTCCACAGAAGTGCCATTAGAAAAGTTGCTGACCTGTATACTGGTGTGGAGTTCAAATCATACTCAGAATTGAATACAGCGATCTCACCAAACCGCTTAGCCTGGTGGAAATACTTTCAACTAAGAAGTGCTATTGTAACTTTAAGGAATAAATGTAAAGATCCTCCGAGGGCAACATATTGGGATATACATATACTGGGTAACGACCAATCTAAAATAAATACACCTTGGATATACAAAGAACTCATTGATAAAATAACATCAAACTTTAAAGCAACTAAGGCTCTGTGGAGTAAAGACTTAGGTTGTGAAATAACTGAAGACGAATGGAATCAGATCTGGATTCGAGCACAAACAGTATCTAAGGAGGTCTCACTAAAGTTAACACAACTCAAAACTGCATAGATATCATTGGACTCCTAGAAAGCTACACAGAATTGGCCTTAGACCAACTGACTTGTGTTGGGGGTGCACAGCTCAAGAGGGGACCTACCTGCACATGGTCTGGGACTGTAGGTTAATTAAAAAATTCTGGACCGAGGTCTGCCAGTGTGTGAGCAAAATAATTGGAACCCATATAGAACCGGACCCCGCTGTTTGTCTTCTGGGTATTTTATCCAGGCTTACGAATCAGTCTAATAATAAATGGATAGCAATAGCCTTCACAGTTGCTAAAAAGTTGTTATTTTGTCAATGGAAAAACACTTCAGTTCCTACTATCCAAGACTGGTTTAATGTACTCATCAAAATAGCAAAACTGGAAAGAGTTATATACTGTAACACAAACTCTGTGGACAAATATGAAAAAAATTGGTGTTCTTTTCTATCTGCTATGGTTTGAGTGATAGTGATGTGGATTGGGATTAGGAGTAACGTCCGTTATGTATGAAATGTGGTCTCTGCCAAAGGTAGACCACACTGTGTGTATTTGGGATTTACCAGCCCTGTCTAATTGTTTGACTATGTGAAGGGGTAGGATACTGTGTCAATGTATTATGAGGGGAAGCTATGATGCTCACTTTGATATGTCTTTGCGTTTTTTGGTTTTTTTTTTTCCAAGAGTATATTCATTTTTATGAATAGCCTACTTCTAAACCGTCTCTAAAATATGGTAGGAGTTCTTTTGAGTAAAATCCAGAGACTTAATCCAGAATAATTAATACATCAACAGTTAATGTTACCACAGCTACCAAAAGAAGTTAGACTACTTTGCTTCATCATCCCAACCCTAATAGCTCACAAGTTCTGCCGAGCAGAAAGAGAGGGTGATTGGCTGTTGCAACAACAATGCTTTGAAGAGATGCTGCCCTATTTCTTTGCGGCTGGTCATCACAACTACTCAAGATGGATCACATGGCATCTGCGCGACATTCAGCACCTTCCTGCTACTGCCAAGGATGACCTCCTCGCCGGAAGCCATGTGTGCTGCCACTCAGATGGTGCAGCTGCAGTGAGTGGAGATATGTTTGGGGAGCAGACATGCATCAAGCAAGGCAAGGGAGTGAAGGTCACAGTGTGGATCCAATCTTTCGGCATCGGCTCCCACCTCTCCAAGTCATTGGATGAGATCTATGATGATGCTGAAGCTTTGGAAAAGACAATGAAGCCCAACAGACACAAAAGGACGGGTAAAGGACGGCGGGAGTTGGACGCAGAGGACCGAGCTAAAATCCTGAGAGTGCAATGGGAAAACTCTCACCCACTCACCACAGAGACTGCTACCCTCTACCATATCATAAATGGCCAGGTGGCAGATGGAAAGGTGAATGTGCAAGATGTATTGAAGATCAGGCAAGACATGATCACAGTGTTCTCTTCATCGCTTCCTGGGGGATTTCATGCACCCATCTCAAACAAGGTGGTGACAATGAAATTCAAGACAAAAGGAGTGAAAGTCAATGGGAAGATCATATGTGACCTTGAGGCGTTGTTTGCTTCGGCTGCTGGTGGTGGGGAGCAAGTGAAGAATGAAGCTCTCTACTCTCTTTATCTACGAGCTCGGCCCGGTGCTTGCATCCATCATCGATGAGTATGGATGCCTCAGAAAGGGTAACAAGTCTGTGATTGTTCAGCGTCTTGAAATCCTTGTTCCCAATCCCCACCCACCAGACGTTGTACTCGTTGATGCATTGCAGCTCATCTATCACGTGGTGTGGCCATCGTAAGGCACTGTGGCTGACTTCGCAGCCAGAATGGGGCGCCGGCTTGATCACTACATCACCCAAACATTTGTTATCTTTGACCGGTATGAGCAAGTCTCTGTCAAAGACCACGAGAGGCAGAGAAGAGCTGGTGAGAGCTCAATAGAGTCCAGCTCTCACTGAAAAACCCCCTACCTAGCCGCGATAAAGTGATGAAGGACAAGACAAACGAGTGGAGGCTAGGCGAGCCCCTGTGCACACACACAACATAGGAGACCACATCAAGATGGTCAGCAGAGCAGACAGTATTGTTACTCATGACGAGGCAGCCAGGCATGGTGCTAAAACTGTCCACATTCTCAGCGACGACACTGATGTGTTTGTGCTCATGGTCTATTGGTGCTGGGGGGTGGGTATCACATGTCACCTGCAGATGGAGAGGTGGCTATGCACGCTCTCTCCGGATGTGACACCACCTCCTATCCCGTTGGCAAAGTGCAGGTATCCGCGCTTAAGGCCATGAGATTAGTACCTGGTGACCTGCTTTACTTCATTGGAGAGGAGGGAGCAACTGATTTGCAAATCACAGAGGCAGTGAGGGTTTTTCTTCCTGGCTCTGTACAGCCACAGGAAGTCTGCATCTCTGAATGTCGCCAGATATGACTTCTACCGAAAGTGCAAAACCTCCCCAGCACTGAAGACACTGCCTCCCACAGAGCGCAACGTGCACCTCCATGGACGGCGTGTCCATCTACAGATGCTGCTTTGGAAAGCAGCAGACCGCCCTGATCCACCAGCTGTGGACATCACCAAGTTTGGATGGAACAAGAGGGAAGGTGGGAAAGGAAGGAGAGGAAGTCATCATGCCTGTCCTGGATGCAAGCCCCGTTGCTCCTCCTGCCCTGTTGGACATTATCAGCTGTAGCTGGGTTAAAGCCATGTACAACAACAAAGTTTAGCTGCACAGCTGCAGGCCTTGCCTGTACCAGCTCCTGCTTCTGCAATGGCTATGACAGTACATGTTGCAACCAGCTCACACACTCACAGCAACAAGAGCAAGACGACAAAAATGTAGTCAAAGAAGAAGATGAAGACAGAGCAGATGATGAATATGGTTATATAGTGCAGAGTAGCAGAAGTACAAGGTGCTATTGCTTGACGAAAGTTTTCTAGTTTTCTGCTCTGATAGTTTTGGGTATACTTCTGTTTTAAAATCTGTTCCAGGACTCTTGTGTTCTACGTGTAACTTGGATTATACTCCTTTGTCTATATTATTTAGCCATAGTCATAGTTTGATATGGTACTTGCCTTTGTTACCTCCAATGTCACCTCAGAGTGTAATGTTATGTGAATTAAAATGTACATATTCTGCATCATTTGGATAATTGTGTTCATAAATATCCTGCAATTTATTTTTATAGATTCAGTGTCCTCTAAAACTTCTAAATTGACTCAAAATTAATCAAAACCGGGAGTTGAAATATGGTTTAAACTGCCATTTTGAATTTTGAAAATGTTGGATATTCCTGTCGGCATCAAATGTTGATACTTCATGGAGAGCACCTTGATCTATGTCACCCGCACAGAAGAAGCACTTGTGAATATCTAGTCGTTGCATTTCATCATTTCATCGGCTTTCCCCCTCCAGATTCAACAGCAGTATGTCTACTGTCACACACACATAGGATTTAATGTGATGTGATGCAGCCTAACATAAAACTAATGGCCATAAATATGAACTCAGTAGATGGCTACATGAATGACCAAAAGTTGAATTGAGAAAGAAAAAAAAGAAAACCGAGATCTCTTAACATTTAAACAATTTTTGCTGGCTTTTTTTTTTATAATTCCGCCTATATTATACAGGGCTTTGGAGGTTTTTTGGGGTCTAAGATGTCTTGGTACTCTATTTTACACTTATAATTTGGAAGATCGACTGGCCTGAGCACAAATTAACAAAAGGAAGCTTATTCAGTGGTCTTAAAAGGCCATTACCGTGAAAGTTTTACTCGAGAGGGAAAAGACTAAAAAAATGTTTTTCTTGGATATTGTTTTGTAAGTGATTTGACACTAAATTTCAATATTTCAGCTGGGCTCCTAGGCTGAAATCATTCAGGAGGTCCTAAAGAAGCTTCATGTAAAATGCGGTGCTTTTATCACCTCGGTAACGGTATTGTTTGATTTGTGCACTACCCCACTGGACTATGGGTCATCTGTCAGTACACGTGGGTACCCGAACCTGAGCAGGACTCTGGTTTGCATAGTGGCATTTTGCCGGCTGTAGGAGCTTCGAGATTGCACGAAAATGGCATGTTCCAAGTTCACTGCTAAAATGAAAGTGGACAATGAAAATCGGCAATTCAAAGAAGAATAGACTGAAAAAAATGCATTCATTCTCCCTCCAACCAGCACAAGACCCATGTGCTTAATATGCCAGGAGACTTAGTGGTGTGGATTTTGGGTAAGCACAAGAAGCCATTCTCAGATGCAGAAATAATAAAAGAATGCATGACTGAAGTGATGGACACAATGTTTGAAGGCAAACAAAAAGAGGAAATACTCAACAATGTATTTTAATTTATGTCAAAATGGAAATGACATTTTATTTTAGTTCGTATTTTTGTTTTGAATGAAAAGTACATTTTGTTTCAAATATTACAGTATTATTGTATGTGGCCTGACCGACCTCAATACATGGACCTTTGAGTCATTGAAAAACATCTTTGTGGCCCTTTAATATTTGCATTTGAGTACCCCTGGTCTATAATATCAAGACTTCATCTTTTCAAGACCAGTATCTGTGAAATCCACCTCAGAATCAGCAGTCAACATTTTTTCAGTGAACTTTCTGTTGAACTATTTCATCCAGGACTATGTCGCTGAAATAAACACACTCTGTGACACAAGTATTGTCATCAACCCTGTTACTTGCGTCAAGTGGACTATTAAATTAGACACAGTGTTTTACACAGAATTGAAATACATCCTTGACCTACTGCTGTTTGGCGTACACGTCCAACCCTGGAGAAATCAGCTGGCCATCCAGCTTGGTCGACACCTGACTGTAACACTGAGGCTTCTCACTGGCTGACACACTGCACTCCTCCATGGTTTTACCTGGGAGAGGTGGCTCATCAGAGAACTCTTATATGTGCTCTGAGTCCAGCTCTGGTTGGCAGCTCACATGGGCTGATCGACACCTGTTTGGTAAAACTTCAGGGAACAACGTACAGCGATTGGTCATCATGACACCAGACAGTGGACACAGACATTTCCCATCTGCAAGATCAAGACAGAGGTGATTCAGATATACCAGGGATGAGATGTGACAAACCATTGACAAACCAGTTGCTGCTAGATACTCCACTACATTCACCAGAGGGGGCACTGCCACTGTTTTAGCCAGCCTTTCCTGTCCTAACGGGAGCTGATCTGGTTGTGTTGCAAGGTATGAGGCTCTCCAACAGCTGGGGAGTGTAACGTTATATTGACTAGTCAACAGCCAGTAACGTTAAAAATCATGAGGGTTTTGGCTATATGTACAGCAATATCAGCTATGTCTTAACATTACACACTGACTTAATGTTATGGTTTCTGATATGTACTAGATTTGACAAGCTAACTGACGCTTAGGGTAAACAATTATATCTCAATGCTGGTCAGAATGTTAGTACGGATTTTTAATGAGAGGCAAACCAGCATGGTAAGCCAACTAACATGCCTATAACGTCAGCATAATTCAACAAGCAGTAATGTCAGCCAACAACGAAACAGCGTGTTGGGGCTTCACACGAATGATCCAAACAGGGGAACATTGTTTTGATGACAACATATGGGGAAAGTTTACCTAGCTTACGAGCCAAACCTTTTTCTACTTCTTTCAAATGTCAAAGACTTACTTTTAGTCGATGTCCTAAATTAACAGCGGCACCAGCTTGAAAGACAAACTAGGATTTAAAGTAGTAATTTCTCCACGACGCGTGTATGTTTTCAACTGCGCTGTCAAGTCAGGCCGCCCTGAACTTCCGCTTTGAGCTCGGAGGCGCAGTTGGATTCAGCTAGGTTCAGCCATATGTCTATGGGTTCAGCCATAGACATAGATACATAGACGCCTCATTGAGCGGGTTGGCCCGCTGCTGCGATACGTCGACGTCGCCGCCATATTGGAGGAGGCAGATCCGCCCCGTGATCTAATAAGAGTCAGTGTAGTTAAC